>UESW01004646.1:0-105167 GCA_900491605.1 Calamus simplicifolius | reverse complement strand
TGATCCTTTGGAATAGTTTTCTGAAACTCTTAAGGACATCTATCTAGATTTCATCATTTTCTTGAAAAATCTTGATATTTCAATAAGGAAATCTATCTAGATCTTGATTCATTGTTTCCCCAATTGCTAAAGAACTTTAAATCTATAATTTGATGATTAATTTGAATAGTTTCAAATCGTTGAAACTCAATTTTTTATCTCTGAAACTGTTAGAGTCGACTCTGACAGTTTGCGGAGTCGACACCTGAGTTTTTGATTTTCTGTCTAAGTGATTAGAGCCGACTCTGGCTTTTGTGGAGCCGACTCTAATACGAGCGCTGACAGACTTTCTGGCTCGGAGCCGACACCCAGTTTTCGGGAGTCGACTCTAAGTCGAGTTAGGTCAAAAATAAAAAGGCGGAGTCGACCCCCAATCATTCCAATCGTCTCCTAAACCTTCCTAAGAGCTCCAAAATTTTTCCAACTTCCCCAAATCCACTCAAAACCCTTGATTAAGCTTCCAATCTTCTCAATGGCACCAAAGAGGCGCGGATTCGTCGCTGGAGCATCCGTTCCAACGAGAAGACGCACGGTTCGAAGGCAACCATCGCCTTCTTCCTCTTCGGCCACTCAAGAGGATTCTCCACCTTCACCCTCATCTCCTAAGGTTGATCAATTAGCTGGTAAGACCATTACCACTGGGAGGAAAGTTAATTTTGATTTATTTGAATCGGAGGGTTTCTCTATTGGACGAAATTTAAGGGATATGGGATGGGAGAAAGTGTGCTCACTAGACTTACCCACATATCCAGCATTGGTAAGAGAGTTTTATAATGGATTAAGCAGAGGAGAAGGAGGATTGATTAGCACAGTGAGAGGAACTAGGGTTATGGTAACAACTGAAATTCTTGGAACCCTATTAGAAATGCCCACTGTTGGTTTATGGAATGTCAACTTAATGACAGAAGTGGTGCACTATCAAGGATGCTAGGAAGAGATGTGACTGAGTTCGAAGAGATCTTTGCAAATCAGTTAAACCTAGAACTCAGATTATTGCATAATATATGTGGTAGAATCTTATTTCCAAAAATAGGGAGATTTGAGTATGTCTCGGAGCGAGACGTTCTGATGATGGACTGCATTATAACTGGAAGGCCAGTCAATTTAGCTGGCATGATGATAGGATACATGGCAGAGGCAGCTACTAAGAAAAGATCAACACCCTACGGAATGATTCTGACACTTAGTTTTTAGAAGCCAGGGTGTGCTCATAATGGAAAATGAACCTTTAAGAAAACTGAGACACACTGATTATTACAGCATTTCTACTATTCACAGAATGGGATTTAAGAAAGTTAATGGTGTTTGGATGAGGAGAGAGGAAAGAACAGATAGGGATGGTGCAGAGGGAACCAGACTAGAAGAAATCCCGGGACCATCTACTGCGGGACCATCAGTCCCTGATTCATCTTTTGCGGGACCTTCGTCTGCTGGACCTTCGGAGGCCGGACCGAGTTCTATTCCATCACCTCCACATCAGCCTATAACAAATTCTGGAGGATTTTCTAATGAACAACTTGATCAGTTAAGAAGCTTACTTGCTGAGTATGACAGTCACAGGTCAAATGAAATTAATCAATTGAAAGAAGACTTTAATCAGTTGAAAGAAGAATTAAATTCGAGACTGGACATGCTATCCTTTACCTTAGGCAGTTCTGTGGAATCCTTTGGAGCTGAGCTTCACAAGATCTTCGAAAGGATGGAAGGCATTGCCGATGGATCAGGATCGTATGTTCATGCAACGGGTCAATTGAAGAAGGATATTGACCTTGCAGTCTCTCAAATCGAAGCCTGCCTTGAAAATTTTAAGAAGTCACAAAAAGATGATGTAATGGAGATAATAGGTCATCTAAAGAAAATTGTATTCAAGCATATTTGATCTTGTTTTAAGTTTAATAGCTTGTACTTAGGAAGTTTTTGATTATCCAATGTATTTCATTTTGAAATGTAAATGAATCAACTGATGTAATGGTTCTTGCATATGAAATACAATTTCACTTTTTCAAATTTTGATTGATTGGATCCTATGCTTTATTGAGTTATAAATTTTTTTTACTCTCCTTATTGCTTATAACAAAAAAGGGGGAGAGATAGTTGTGTATATGCAAAGAAAGAAAAGATTATATATGCATAAAGAAAGAAAGAAAGGGGGAGAAGGGAGAATTAATTGTTTATGCAAAATGAATTGAAATGATTAATCTGTTACAATTTGATGTTTATATATAAGAGGAGCTACTCAATGCAGGGGGAGCTTAACAAAAAGCTCATTTACAATCTTATGCACATTAAGTTTAATAATTCAATATTAATGGATTGTACAATTTTAAAAGTTTACATTGAACATTGGCATCAAAACCTTAATTTCAATGGTTTAAAGTTAAAATGACTATAATCCTTAATTTGATTGAATGTTTGAATGCATATACTCAAAGTTTTTGTTATCATCAAAAAGGGGGAGATTGTTGACCCAATTGATGATTTTGATGATTAACAAAACTATGTGAGTATAATTTTTGAAGGCTCTAATGATTTTGATTTAGTGTTTCAGCCTATAAGACTATTGAAAGATCAAAATCAAGTGTTACAATGTGTTCTGGATCGAATCTAATGTCTAGGTAAGAATTGCAGACATTAGAGTCGACTCCGAGAATCACAGAGCCGACTCCGGAACTGGCACGGCCATTAGAGTCGACTCCGAGACTGTGAGAGTCGACTCTCACAGACGGAGCAGAAAGTCGATTTTTCTGGCTCCAACCTAGAGTCGACTCCGGGTAAGTTAGAGTCGACTCCGGAAAAGCATCTTGTCGACCCCAGAAAAGCCAGAGACGACTCCGAAAATAACAGTTTGAAATCGCCTCGAGCTAGAGCCGACTCCAGAAAAGTTAGAGTCGACTCCAACCCACCTGGAACGAAAAACGAAGTTGCCAGATCAGCTCTAACGGTAACTTTTCTATTTTTACTCATTTCTAACGGATATATTTTGATAGAAGGTACACTCCAACGGATAGTTTTATTCCAAAAAGGGTGTAAAAGAAATCTATAAAAGGGGAGTCTATTGTTCAAAAAAAAGAGAGAGAAAAAGAAAAAAAAAATCTAAAAAAGAGAAAATCTGAGATAGACAAATCCCATTTCAAAAATCTGAGAGCTTGAATCTTGAAAGGAAAACCTTCTAGCTCAAATCCACTCCACTCCAAAAGGCTCAAGAGGAATCCAAAGCGTTCAAATCAAAGTCTTGGCGGATTTCCCAACTTGAAGAAGGAGATTCGTTTCTTGCTTTTCAACACTTCTCAACTGCTTCAACCACGAAGAATCGGAGCTGAGGCTTGATTCAATCCAGCAAGAGAAGAAGAAAAGAAGAAAAGAAGAAAAGATCAAAAGCCAACCTATCTACAAATCAGGCTTTTCTAAACCTTATTATTCTTAATTTGTATATTTGCTCATTGAGGAGCTTTGTATTCACACACAATACTTATCTTATTTTTGCCTAGTTCAATCTGGGGGATTGAACTAGAGGAGGTAGTTTTACCTCGGTTAAGCTTGTTTAAGCTTGGGTTAGTTGTGAGCCCGTGAAAAACAACGTGTAGGGTTTGTGCTGGTAAGCCCGAGTAAAACCAGCTGGGTTCGTTGTGCACCCGGTAAAACAACAAGTTTGAGTTGTAAGCTTGGAAAACAACTCGGCTGTAATCTAGAGTGATTATAGTGTGGACCCAAGTGAATCTTGGGAGTGGACGTAGGTGTTGAATACACCGAACTACTATAAAATCTTTGGTGTTTGCAGTGTCTCATTATCTCTTTATCTTTCTCTATCTTACTCACTGTACGTTATAGTTATCTTGCATTTGCCCTCATTACTCTCAAGCAAACTATTTTAAAAAAGGGTAATTTTTTAAAGAACCCAATTCACCCCCCCCCCCCCTCTTGGGTTGCCATCTGGGCCAACAGGGATTAGTTTCTTGCTTTTCAATCCTTCTCAACTGCTTCAACTGTGAAGAATCGGAGCTGAGGCTTGATTCAATCTAGCAAGGAGAAGAAGAAAAGAAGAAAAGCTCAAAAGCCAACCAACTACAAATCAGGCTTTTCTAAACCTTGTTTATTTACTTGATTATTGCTCATTGAGAAGCTGTATACTTGAAAAACAATATTTCTTTTGTTTGTGTCTAGTTCAATCTGGGGGATTGAACTAGTGGAGGTAGTCTTACCTCGGTATAAGCTTGGTATAGCTTGTGTTAGGGTTTTTGTGCTGGTGAGCCTGAAAAATCTGCTGGGTTCGTTGTGATCCCGGGAAAACAACAAGTTTGAGTTGTGAGCTTGTAAAACAACTCGGCTGTAATCAAGGAAGATTATAGTGTGGACCTAAGTGAATCTTGGGAGTGGACGTAGGTGTTGGATACACCGAACCACTATAAATCTTTGTGTTTGCCGTGTCTCCTTTATCTCTATCTCTATCTTATTGATTGTATTTTGTTTTTGCATCTGCATTCACTTTCACTCACACTAAGCAAACAAATATTTCAAAATGTTTATTTTTTTTTTTTAAAGAACCCAATTCATCCCCCCCTCTTGGGTTGTCATCTGGGCCAACACATGCCCGCTAGCTCACTGGGCCTAGGCCATGGGTGGGAACCCTCACCGACGTCTGTGCGGGCTGGCTGGAGGAGGCCGATTGTGCCGTCGCCAGACGATCTGTCACGCCCTAGACGCAATATCGGGCTAGGGTGACAACCCGCCGCGTGACAGGCATGCAAGGCGTCACAAAATTTTTACATATAACACTATTATGTATATAACCAAGCCAAATTCATCACTGAATACTAAAAGTTTGGGTTACAAACCCTTACACACCACAATAATAAAGTTTGAGCATCAAGCCCTACACATAAGTAATACTGGGGTTACAACAAATAATAGGTCTTGTTTTATTTAATAGAAGATCCATCACCCCAACAATCCATCTTCAATCTCGTGGCTCTGACAAAAACATTGTAAGATTTTTATGAGTTTACACTCAATAAGTAAACCACGTTATACAGTCAATTCATAGCATAACAATCTATAAGCACATAAATGATTTGCATGCTTAAACATTCCACAAATACTCAAACATGCAATGTAAGTAAACCCACTGTTTATACCCTCAATGGTAGCTGCAAATGTGTCCCACGGCCCTGCAATATCCCAATGGTGTACCAACAAGCATCCCCCTACTGAAAGGGTCCAGATACCAGGGCCACTCCATATCATAAACCACCAGAACACATACTCTATATGTGTGATGCCACCTCGAACAAGCAGAACACATCCTCTAGATGCGTGATGCCACCTCATAGTAACTCAGAACACATCCTCTAGATGCGTGATGCCATCTCGGACCAAGCAGAACACATCCTCTAGACGTGTGAATGGCATAAATAAACAGAACACATCCTCTAGACGTGTATGTGGCATAAATCATCAGAACACATCCTCTAGATGTGTGTGTGGCATGACATGATAAAGGAGAACCGTGGCGACACATAACAGTACCTCACATCATGCACTAACATATCAATAACATCTTTATATTGCATAAACAGTGGATTATACTTACTTAACAATTGCATGTAATATATCACATCAATGTCATAATAACTGCATCTCTCATGCATAGCATCCACATATGAAATCATTCTCAATCATAGCACATAAACAACAATGTATTCATAATATTCATCTACTTACAATTTAGCCAATATCCATAACAATTCTTCATGTCACAATATAATTCATAATTTAAATATTCATATAATGA
Source organism: Calamus simplicifolius (assembly GCA_900491605.1). Taxonomy (NCBI): domain Eukaryota; kingdom Viridiplantae; phylum Streptophyta; class Magnoliopsida; order Arecales; family Arecaceae; genus Calamus; species Calamus simplicifolius. Next base: position 99,340 of record UESW01004646.1, on the reverse strand, counting down.
ATAAAATAATTTATTAAATACTGATAACTGGCTTACTTACCTCAGTACGCAATCCAACTGGTATATATCAGCTAGTCAGATATCTGAGCACCTACAGGATCATTTTACACAATTAATTTATTAGAATAAGAATGTTAAAATGACCCTTAGAATTCTACCCAGACTAGTTCACGAGCCCAACTTTGGGCTCGAATATCTCCCGCTATACACCCCAATTGGGAAAGTAAAAATACCCCAAGAAACCAGAATTAACCCAGATTCTAGCCATATAATTATTTCTCATTTTTCGGCCCGATATAGGGCCCAAAATTCCTCCCCAAAAGGGCTCTAGGAACGGCCCAACAGGCCCTGAACCGGCCGGCCCAGCCAGCCCATAACATCCCAATCAACCCGATCCCCTGTTTCACCGAAACAGGGGATGGGTTCCACGCCGGTGGCCAGGGCCGCCGCCGGCTAAATTGAGGGTGGCCCGGCCACCGGTGGCCGGGCCAGAGCCGGCCATCGCCGCGGCCGGCCACCCTTTCCTCCCTTCTCTCAATTTTTCTCTCTCTCCTGTTTATCATCCGCACGGCTGCTCACTGTGCCGGCGGCTTCTCCGGTTGATTGGGGGCAGTCCGGCCACCGTTGGCCGGACCGAAACCGGCCGTCGCCGCGGCCAGCCACCTCCCCCCTCCTATCTCATCAATTTTCCTCTCATCTCCCTATTTCTCTCTCACTATCTGCGCGGCACATTACTGTGCCGGCGACACGGCCGGCCACCTTGGCCGGCCAGACCTACACCGGACGCACGCCCGGCGGTGGAGGTGGCAGGCCGGAGCTCAGGCCCGGCGAGGCGGCGAACACGCCGCTGGGCCTAAACCAGCCAGTGGCGAGCACGCCACAGCACGAGAGAGGGGCCGATTGGCCCTCTCTCTCTTCTCTCTCTCCACCACCACCCGCCGGACACCTCCCCCGGTGCGGCGGGGTCGCCGGCCGAAGCTCAGGCCCGGCGAGGCGGCGAGCACGCCGCCGGGCCTGAACCAAGGATCGGCCGGCCTCTCTCTCTCGCTCTCTTTCTCTTCTCTCTGTCTCTCTCTCTCTCTCTCTCTCTCTCTCCCTCTCTCCCTCTCTCTCTCTCTCCAGAGGCCAGGGGAATACCTGAAGGAAACGGAAGCCAGGATGATGGAGGGAGTCTCCCTCCATTACATATTTAATCCCCTGCGCAACGCTTCGGTTTAAGGGGTCCGGGAAAACCAAAGCGCTTCGCTGAGAGCGAAGCGTCGGAGAGCACAGGACCAAGTCCTAAACCTGGTTCACATGAACCGGGTACTACACGATCTATTGCAAGAGCCGAACCAGCTTCCGTGTTTGGCTCGGGCCTGACGGCGTGCCCGCTGGCTTGCCAGGCTCGGGCCATGGGCGGCGGCTCCCACCGGCATTCGTGTGTCATTCGGTGGGGTTCGATCGGCCGGAGGAGGCTAGCCGTGCCGTTGCTCAGGGAGGAGGAGCGAAAGTAGAAGAAGAGAGGGAAAGAAAGAAAAAAAATAGGAAGGGGTGCCGCCACCGGCCGGCACTAGGCCGGTCATCGATGGCCGGCCAAGCACCCCTGAAAGTGGTGGCGGCGGCCCTTGGCCATCGGCACCTTTCCCAGGTTTGGGTGAACTAGGGGCTGCGAAACATGGGATCTGCTGGCCTGGATGGGCTGGGCCTAGGCTCGGTCTGGCTCATTCAGGCCATTTTTTTTTTTTTTTCTTTTAAATAAGTTGATTTTTAATTATAGTAATACTTTTAACTGCACTCATCTAGACAACGGTTTAGGAAACATAGTCTATATATAAAAGATTATAGTTTTTAAACGTACTCTATTTAACTTTTTCTAGCAGTGGAGGTGCCTCTTATGATTCTGCGTCCACATGGATCTTTTCTCTTTACGTGCAAGAATCATCTGAAGGAGTATTATCTTAGCAATGAATCTGAAAAGCAACAGATGAAAATCATAGGGTATCTCATCAGATGTCTTAAGAATTTTATCAAACATTCTAATAAAAATATTTTAATAAATAGAATATAGGTTACAAATTAATTTAGATATGAACTCCCTTTGATCTAGGTTCAAAATCCAATCTAGAGATCCTTGGGATTGATCTACTCTGATGGCAACCGACCAAACATTGGTGATAGAATATGGAACTCATGCTAGGAATTGCATGAAAATTATGTCGGTTGTACCAAGTTGCATCCAATTGAATGTAAAACACGTGCCATGCACCGTAGCCATATTTTTTTATCAATAAATAATAAATAATTAAAAATTTAATTGTTGGTACTATTTTATATAAAATTTATAATTAGATAATAAAAGAACTATAAAGATGGTTTTATTGTTATCAGCTTCAATACCAACTACCAAGTCTCGTGCAGTAATGTTAAAAATAGCTTTTATTAAACAATATTCTTAAAAATGACATCTTACTATAGATAAATAATAAATGTATCTGATCGGTCAACTTCTCGTTACACGGTTCTGTTAGTCTTGGTACCAAGTCACATGAAGTAAGTTTAAAAAGTAATTTTCATCAAAAAACATTGTGAAATGACAGCTTGCATGCTTGGATCATGTTAGTATGTTAATTCATTTTTATTAAAAATATTAAATAAATAGTTATTAAATAAATATTAAAAGAAACTTAAATATATAATTTTTATTTTATGTCTTAAAAATATAAAAATAAAAATAAATAAATGTTAGAAAAAAATTAATTTTTTAATCTTTTAAATAAAATTTGTCGAGATCAAAGAAGAACCATAGTCAATATATTTCAATCTTTAAATGTAGATATTGAAATAAGTTTACACTATATAATGATATAAATTTTAAATATTAAATTTTATCCTCAAACTATATCGTTAATGTCTCATGATATTTACTTATTTTATTTTTTTTATCACTTTTATTTTATGCTAGCAATAATAAAAAAGAATTTATATTCTACTTGTTATAGCATTTGATGATTATGAAACTTGGCAGATGAATGTGAAGACAACCTTTTTGAATAGATATCTTAAGGAAAATATTTATATGGAACAATCAAAAGAATTCGCATCCAATGATAGTGATCACCATGTCTGCAAGCTGCAAAGGTTCATTTATGGATTAAAGTAAGCTTCTCGAAATTGGAATACTCGGTTCAATGATGCAATCAAATTGTTTGATTTCATCAAGAAAGAGGAGAAGCCATGTGTGTACAAGATAGTCAGTGGGAGTGCTATCACCTTTCTTGTACTGTACATGGACGATATACTCCTAATTGGGAATGATATTCCCATGCCGACAATTGTTAAGAGGTGGTTATCTAAAGAATTTTTTATGAAAGACCTAAGAGAAGCATCCTTTATATTGAGTATAATGATCTATAGAGATCGATCTAATAGGAGGCTTGGCCAATCGCAGTGGATGTACATAGAAAATGTGTTGAAGACGTTCAACATGAAAAACTCCAAAAGTGGTTTTCTACCACTTAGACATGGCATTCATCTCTCCAAGAAGATGTCCTAGCACACCTAAGGAGATTGAGTGCATAACCCGGATCTTTATGCTTCGACAATAGGGAGTCTCATGTATGTCATATTATGTACATGACTTGATATTGTTCTTACTATAAGTGTCACAAGCAGATATCAGTCAAATCCAGGTAAGGAACACTGGATTGCTGTAAATAACATCCTTAAGTATTTAAAAAAGATTAAGGACTTGTTCTTGGTCTTTGGATGAGGTTCTGAGTTGCATATTGAGGGGTACTTGGATGCAGATTTTATGTCTGATCAGATGATAGATGGACTATATTTGGACATGTGTTCATGTACAATGGTAGGGCTACGAGTTGGAAGAGTTCTAAATATCCTATCATAGTTGACTCGATCATAGAGGCAAAGTACATTGCCACATCAGAAGCTGCTAAGGAAGCTTACCGATATAAGAAGTTTGTTGTAGAACTTGGAGTGATGTCATCAGATATCATCCCACTGGACTGCAATAACAACAGTGCCATAGCTCTTGCTAAGGAGCCTAGGTCTCACCAGAAGTCCAAGCATATCGAGAGGTGATTTCATATTATACGTGAATACCTTGAGAAGTATATCAAGGTGCAAAGAGTTGACTCCATAAAGAACATGGTAGACTCACTAACGAAGCCGTTAAGCCAACAAAAGACTGAAGCACATCTTGAGAAGATGGGGTTTAGATTTGTAGCCAATTGGCTTTAGGTCAAGTGAAAGTTTGTTAAATGAGTGCCCTAGAAAGCCAATTGTTGGCTTACACATTGTATTTTATCTAGGACTTATTTTGTACATGATCATCATCATTAATAAATAAATTTTATTGGATAATTTTTTCATATATGTTGATGTGTCATATATCGTTCATGGGGTTGATGGTCAATGATATGTATTTTCAAGAGTTAAAAATTGAAGACATATATAATAATAGATTAACTTCTAAAACACTTCCAATCAATTGATCAATCACGGGGACGGTGATCAATTTGATTAGATTGGAGCATGGATCACTTTGATATAAGTCTCTTGTACGTGGTATGAGTTACTAGGGCGAGAACACTGGTAGATATAAGTCATCGGAACCGAGCATGATCATAAGAGAAGTCAATAGGATATCTACTCACTCGTCGGTGACTTCTCGAAGATGTTGTAGTGTAGGTCATCCTTGACCTATGGTACTTCAGCTACTCACATTAGGGTTATTATAGTTTGACTACATATTTCCTTGAATCTCTTAGGCATTAAGGGCCTTATTATGTATGTTGGCTGTAGTGATCTTAATGTAAGAATAGGAAGTATTTGCTAGGGATCTATCAGCACTAGTAGAAAGGAAGAAGTCCTATGCTGTTTAGGAGACTATGTTCATGAGTCCATGGCGGCGACAGGTGATAGTGGAAAGAGTTTCCATGAGTAATCATAAGTTGAACTTAAGTCAAATGAATATTGCATAGTGATGTGGCTGATCAAGCCACGTTACAGTTGATGGAAAAGCTAACTGACGGCGATAAAATCAAATAATTAAAGTCGTCATGATCTGACATGTCACCTCTGCCCTCAAGATCGACTCCAAAGTCGGACCTCAAGATCGACTCCAGCGCCGGCCTCCAGCACCGACTCTAGAGTCGGACCTCAAGATCGACTCTAGAGTCGGACCTCAAGACCGACTCCAGCGTTAGCCTCCAGCACTGATTCCTAAGTCGGGCCTCAAGACCGACTCCAAAGTCGGACCTTAATACCAACTCCAGCGTCAGCCTCCAGCACCGACTCCAGCATCGGCCCCAAGACCGACTCTAGCATCGGCCTCCATCACCGACTCCAACGTCGGCCCCAAGATCGACTCCAGCGCTGGCCCCAAGACCGACTCCAGCGTCGGCCTCCAGCACCGACTCCAGCATTAGCTCCAAGACTGACTCCAGAGTTGGCCTCAGCACCACATGGCCCGTTACCATCTGCGATTCCATGTGGCCACGTGGCCCACTATCATCCCACATGGCTCACCTGCAGCCCCATGTGTTCTACCTACCGGCTACGGTGCATGCCTGATAAGACTGGCCTACTAACCGTCTGTCATACCGCATCTAATAAGACGTAGCCCACCAACTGGCTGTAGCTGCCCATATCAAATAAAGAGGTAACCTGCTAGTTCTGACAAGCCATGGGGCGGACACCATTTGTTGCTGTCAGCCTTACTGCTTGCCCCATGTCAGGACGTAGTGTCTTTGAATCAACAACTGGCCAAAAAGGGATAAGAGGGACTTTCGACCAGGTATAAGAACCTTGGCTCATGATGAGACAGGGACTTCAACTTTTTCCACATTGAGAATTTTTTTAAGTCCTTAGCTAACTCTCGAACAAAGAGAGATACACTATTGTTTCCTAGACCACTCACTTGAGTGTCGGAGGGTCCCCATCGGAATGATCGGTACATGAAAACTTTTTTGCAGAATTCCAGTCCGAAGTTGAGACATCAGAAGACTCCCATCATCATCCTTATCGGCTATCGGGTTTCGGATCTTACGTGATGCTTTGAAAAGGTGATTTGATGATAACAAGTAGAACTCAAGTGACACGCAAACCTCAATTCAAAGTTCTGCTTCTGATAGAATTAAGCATAAGTTTTTGTTCTTCCATCGATTGTGTTAGATAGATAATTATTGCATCTCCATGTACAAAGGAATGAGTTACATCAACATATAACAAACAAATTTTTGTATGATTATAATCTTCTTTGATTATGGTATCAATGTATTTCATTACCTAATTTAGTACTTATGTAGCTAAACCTGGGAACTTTGAAGATATTTCCTTATTTCCTTCTAACAACATCCATCATCATTAATCTTTAATCTAGTTATTCTAATTTAGTGGATGATTCAAGTAAAACTACATATTTTTACCAGGCACCGGCACCTCTAGTTTTCATTCGACATGACCACACCATCTAAGATCACACTAACATGCTTGTATAAAATAAGCAATAGATCAGGCAACCATGATGGGCTCCTCTCCGATTTCACATGGAAGTGAGCCAGCTGGTTGTTTTGGATCCAGCCCATACCCCTTATCTAAGATCTTCAATCTAGCTTCGCTGGGCCTACTCTCTCTCCTTGGGTGAACCCAACTTAACCCAACTTAAAGAACCAAAATTGTAACCTGGACCAATCTACATGGTCCATCTACGGTGCTAGCAACTGAAATAGGTACGAACTCTACCCCAATCGAAGCTTGTTTTACTAACTCTTTACTTTTGCAAAGCTCATTACAAAAGGGTCCTCAATCAGCTGATCCCCTATTGAAATTCTATAGGATAATGAATGCTGTTGGATTTTTAATCCAACATTGGGCTTATATGTGAAATAATTATGTGTTGTGGACTGTCAAATAAGGTTAAGCCCAATTAAAAGTGATCAGCTAAGGTTTCAGTGATTTGGGCTTTAATGTATATGATTAGGTGTGACCCTTTAATGTGTAGAGACCTAAGGGTTATTTCTATTTTTATGATGGGCTAAAATAGAAATACCAAAAGATAATGATGAAATTATCTATATATTGCGGTTATGGTCCGTGGATCGCACGTATGACCTTTTTCTCTGAATCCCATCATTAGAAAGAATAACCTAGAGAAAATTCTAAAGGGCTTTCTGGAAGTACGTGTTGATTTGGAAGGCCAACTGCAGGACTCTAGAGAGCAATCAAGCAATATGGATTTAGGTATGCTTCTATTTATTAATTATGGATTCTTAATGATTAACATGAATGATTCTTGGGCTTCATGGTGATGGTCTTCATCAAAAGGTTTGGATTTAATTCCAACAATTGATATTAGAGCCCTATTCATGTTGAATCGTTGAGAAATTTTTTTGGTTATATGCATTGATATTCATATTTGTGCATATGACTTCTTTGGTTTTATTTACTAACCGTGAGACAAATACTCATTAGTTTAAAATTTTATTTTGATGCCAATGATATTTTTAATATCTTTAGATCTGATTTTTTAAATAAAATAAAGGTCATAGTGCATCAAAACTCTATTTTATTATTGATGATTATGTTAAGAGCGAAAGATATTTGTTGCATCATAAAATCAGTATCATGATCTAGAGATGAAGTTTTTCATTTGATAGGATAAAGCTTAATTATGGATAAAGTTAAATTTATATTTAATTTAATTAATACACATTACATAAGCTTTGGGAATTTGCCATGGAAATCTGGACCGGAAATCCACTTCTCACGGTTGAAAATTTTGTTGCTTTGGATAACGCTCTGGCATTAGGCATGATTTCCATGGAATTTGTTGGTATAATTAAGATGGATTGGTGGGAGGTACTACCACTAAGGAACCGAATCTACTCATTCTGTTTGCCGTCCACCGCCAAGCCTAAGTTTTACCTCCCTTTATTTATTGCCGAGCGTCCTTTGCTTGCTTTACTTGCTCTTATCCAAAGCAACGAAAATCCAAACGGTCAAATAAAGAGAATTTGATTTCCATGGGGCATTGGGATATGGCAGACCTTTGAATTCTATGTTTCGTGTCAATAAAACTGACGTCCTAATCTTTTTCCATTTTTATTGGAAAGAATTGGATGTGAATCTAGATGAAAATCTAGAAAATATTTTCAAAAATATGGTGGTTGGGATATCTCAAACCATGGGATAAAGAAAATCTGGAGAAAATCATGGAAATAACAAACTTGGGCATTATGCTCACTTGTGGAGTTTTAAAATCATGGGATTTCATCTATGCAAAGTATACGGTGAAAATCTGGCCGTAGAGCGTTACGTGGAGTTCCATTTTTTTTGCTGGGAATCTCATTGGTGAAATCCATCAGCCTTAACAGTGGGGCGTTGGGAGTCTTTTCCCAGCCGCTCTTGGAATCTGCTGCTGTATTTGGCTAGTACAAAATTAAAAATTTAATGCATGGCATTTAATGCATGGAAAGGATTTTATTATCTCTGGCCAGTATTTTAGGCTTCCAATATCTCATGCGAAAAAAAAAAATCAATAGATTCCGTTTGATGAGCATGAGCAACCTTCTGTATGGTTTAATTGGTTCCATAAAGCAAAGCTTTATACATTAGTATAATTATTTTTATGTTATAAAGATTGAGTTGGAACCACAAAATAACTTATCGTTATTTTTATTTAAGGTTCAATTAAATTCAAATTAATGGTATTTTTATGAATAATAAATTTATCCATCATTCTAATATAAGCTAATTGAAACAAGATATCACTAAAGTGACCTCTCTTGTGTAGATGGCTCATGAAGGATATTGGATGTTGAGTATGTGTATGTTTCATGTGGGTATTAATCGGCCCAAAGGAAGGTTAATGTCTGACCGAACTACACATATGTGTGATGGTAAATACGTAATGATTATAAGGATTTACATGTGAGTAATAAGTCGATCCAAAGATAGATTTATTATTTGACATGCATTATTGTTAGTGTTTGATCATTACAATAAGAGTACCACTAGCAGTTAATATTACTGTCCAAAGACTTGATATTAATGTTGCACCAGGTATCTTGAGATGAGATTTACCATTAATTTGAATTTATTGATATTTGGTATTAATTATTTATATGAGCATGTTATTTATGTATTGCTTTTATTTTACCGCTAATGTTGCTACTATTTCTGCTAACCTCAATTCGGTGCCGATCCTTAATGGCACTAACTTCAAGGATTGGAAGGAGAACATTCTTATTATTCTTGGATGCATGGATCTAGACCTTGCACTAAGGATTGAGCAACCCACTCCTCCTACAGCATCGAGTACTTTTGATGAGAGAAATAGATATGAGAAGTGGGATCGCTTTAATCGCATGAGTCTTATGATCATCAATCGCGGCATACCTGAAGCTTTTAGGGGTGCGGTATCCGAAGGGATTATCAGTGCCAAGGATTTCTTTGCTGAAATTGAGAAATGCTTTGCCAAAAGCGATAAGGAAGAAACGAGCACAATCTTGAAAAGCTTGATTTCCATGAAGTATAAGGGCAAAGGAAACATAAGGGAGTACATTATGGAAGTGTCTCATCTTGCTTCAAAGCTTAAGGCACTATAACTTGAAATATCAAAGGACTTGCTTGTACATCTAGTACTGATCGCTCTACCTAATCAGTTCAGTCAATTTAAGGTCAGTTACAACTGCCAGAAACAGAAATGGACTCTTAATGAGCTCATTTCATATTGTGTGCAAGAGGAAGAGAGATTGAAGCAAGAGAAGACTGAAAGTGCTCACTTGATAAGTACCTCTAAGGAAAAGGGAAAGGATAAAGGCAAGAAAAGAAAGAATGAAGCTACTAAAGGTCCAGTAAAGAAGGAACAAAATTAGGATAAGAAAGTTGTTTCTTTTGCAAGAAGTCTGGACATATGAAGAAGGAATGTTCCAAGTATCATGCATGGCGTGAAAAGAAAGGGTTGCCTGAGCTACCAAAAACCAATTCATGCTGAAAGATGCATTTATGCAGGAGATGGAAAGTTGGTAGATATGGAGGCAATTGGGCATTTTAGATTGTTATTAAGTTCTGATTATTATTTGGATTTGAAAGACACTTTTTGTAGTACCGTCATTTAACGGAATTTGGTTTCTATTTTAACTTTGGACAAATTAGGATATTGCTGTTCTTTTGGAAATAGTTAGTTCAGTCTTTCTTTAAATTCAAATGTTATTGAAACTGGTTTTCTTATAATGTATGACAATCTAGATTTGCTTGATACTATTGTTTCTTATAATTAAATCCTAAATATGGAATCACAAGGTACTAAGCGTAAAATTTGCAATAAAAATTCAAGAACATTGTGGCACAAGCGTTTAGGTTACATCTCTAGAAATAGAGTTGAATGGCACTAAAGACAATAGCTTACATTTTGAATAGAGTACCAACTAAAGCAGTTGTCAAAACAACATATGAGCTTTGGATAGGACGAAAGCCTAGTCTAAAGCATTTTCATGTTTGGGGATGTCCAGCTGAGGCAAGGCCTTATAGGCCACATGAAAAGAAATTGGACTCCAGGACAGTGAGTAGCTATTTTGTTGGGTATCCTAAGCGATCCAGGGGTTACAAGTTTTATGATCCCAAATCAAGGATAATTTTTGAGACGGGAACTGCAACGTTCTTTAAGGATATTGAGTTTCGGGAGAGAAATAAAGTTAGAGACTTTGTCTTTGAGGAGGAATTGGAACCTACTACTCTTGTTGAAGAGCAGTTAGTTCCTATTCCTATATTTGCTTTTGATAATGATCAAGTTGCAATTCTAGAACAACAAGAAATTATTGTTCAACCCTCAGAGATACAAACTCAACAACCTCAAGAACAAGTGCATCAAGAACAAGTGCCTTTGCGGCGATCCACTAGAGAAAGGAAGAATGCTATTCGGGATGATTATATAGTGTTTCTTCAGGAACATGAGGAAAATAATGGCGTGATGGAAGATGATCCTATCAACTTCTTTCAAGCCTTACAAGGTTCTAATTTAGAAAAGTGGATTGAAGCAATGAAAGAAGAGTATAAGTCTATGCAAGATAATAAAGTTTGGGAACTTGTCCCATTACCAGAAGGTGTGAAACCCATTGGTTGCAAATGGATTTTTAAGACCAAACGGGATTCAAAGGGTAATGTGGAAATATATAAAGCGTGTCTTGTGGCTAAAGGCTATACTCAAAAGGAAGGGATTGACTTTAAAGAGACATTCTCTTCAGTTTCATCGAAGGACTCTTTTAGGACAATCATGGCTCTTGTTGCACAGTATGATATGGAACTCCATCAAATGGATGTCAAGACGACGTTTCTCAATGGAAACATTGATGAGACAATTTATATGGTGCAACCAGAAAACTTTGTGTCAGGAGATCCAAAGAAAATGGTTTGCAAATTGACAAAATCCATTTATGGGTTAAAGCAAGCTTCTTATCAATGGTACCATAAATTTCATCAAGTAATTCTCTCATTTAATTTTGAAGTGAATGCAGTTGATGATTGTGTGTATCACAAGTTCAGTGAAAGTAAATACATATTTCTGGTTTTGTATGTGGATAACATTTTGCTTACCACAAATGATATAGGCATGTTGCACAAAACCAAGAGATTTCTATCAAGCAATTTTCAAATGAAAGATCTTGGTGATGCCTCCTTTGTATTGGAAATTCAGATACATCGAGATCGTTCTTAGGGTATCCTTGGATTATCACAAAGGAGCTATATCGATAAAGTACTTAAGAGATTTGGCATGCAAAATAGCAAATCAAGTGATACCCCTATCGCTAAAGGAGATAAATTCAGTATTAATCAGTGCCCAAAAGGAAACCTTGAAGTTGAAGAGATGCAGAAGATTCCTTATGCTTCAGTTGTAGGGAGTCTAATGTATGCTCAAGTTTGTACGCGTTCGGATATTGCGTACATTATTAGAGTGTTAGGCAGATATTTAAGCAATCCAGGTATGGATCATTGGAAAGCAGTCAAAAGGGTTATGAGATATCTGAAAAGAACAAAAGATTATATGCTCACATATAGGAGATCAGATTATTTTAAGATCATTGGGTATTCTGACTCCGACTTTGCGAGATGCCAAGATAGTAAAAGATCCACTTCGGGCTATGTATATCTTGTTAGGTGGTGGGGCTATTTCTTGGAGAAGTGCAAAACAGACACTCATAGCTTCTTCTACCATGGCAGCAGAATTTATAGCGTGTTATGAAGCATCCAATCATGGGATATGGCTGATAAATTTTGTCACTGGGCTGCGCATATTGGAAGGAATTGAAAGACCGCTAAAGTTATTTTGTGACAACAAGTCAGCCGTATTGTATTCCAACAACAATAGGAGCTCGATCAAGTCAAAGCATATTGACATTAAGTTCCTGGTTGTAAAGGAAAGAGTACAGAGTGGTCAGATTTCTATAGAGCATAAGGGACAAACTCCATGGTTGTAGATCCCCTTACAAAGGGTGTGCCGCCCAAGGTCTTTCATGAGCATACTACTCACATGGGCGTTATAGAGCATGACGATGCTTAGATTCAGTGGGAGTTTGTATTGCTTCTATTTTATGCTTTATGTTTGGTTTGTACACACTTATGTGTTTGGATATTTTCTGATTAGAAATAAAGTATTTCATTCAGTTCAGTACACTCTGTACAATTATGCTAAAGTTTTGATCTCACTCAGTTTAAGAAGGACCAGTTGAAAATAGGCATGTTAAGATCACATTATATGTAATTTTTATGCTACACATCCACATCATGATCCATGTCATTCAGTTGTATCAACATACGTGACCATTGATGGGTCCAGTTATGATAGATATAACAAAGGCTGCTTTGATCCTATGTTGGTATGGTTGATGGACGGGATTGGTTATAGATACATTTTAGTAATGACAGTAAAATTAAGCTCATTTGGTTATTTTTGCAACATAATTATAAGGTTACACATATAGCCCAGTGAGAGATTGTTGGATTTTCAATCCAACATTGGGCTTATATGTGAAATAATTATGTGTTGCGGACTGTCAAATAAGGTTAAGCCCAATTAAAAGTGATCAGCTAAGGTTTCAGTGATTTGGGCTTTAATTTATCTGATTAGGTGTGGCCCTTTAATGTGTAGAGGCCTAAGGGGTTATTTCTATTTTTATGATGGGCTAAAATAGAAATACCAAAAGATTATGATGAAATATATATATAGCGGTTATGGTACCTGGATCGCACGTACACCTTCTTCTCTGAATCCCATCATCAGAAAGAATAGCCTAGAGAAAATTCTAAAGGGCTCTCTGGGAGTACGTATTGATCTGGAAGGCCAACCACAGGACTCTGGAAAGCAATTAAGCAATATGGATTCAAGTATGCTTCCATTTATTAATTATGGATTCTTAATGGTTAACATGAATGATTCTTGGGCTTCATGGTGATGGTCTTCACCAAAAGGTTCAGATTTAATTCCAACATCAACATGCCTAAGTTTACTTAAGCCCCTCTTCTAGGAGTTGTACGGAGTTGCAGAACTAAAGCTCAATTATCCGTGAGATGAGCAACTGCCAAACAATTAAGAAACCCAAATCATTGAAAGGCAAAGAAATTATTGAATCTAACTCAACAAAAGTTACTTCGGGCTGAGGAGCTCAACAAAGGCGGCTTACCATTCTCATCATTCTCTCATTCGAAACTATTCGATTGGGCCAAAATGTATGGCATAAATATCTCAAACTCGGTTCGATTTGTACATTTTCTCTTGGATCTAGAGAAGGGGGAAAGCTCAGGTACACTAGCTTCTTCCCCCTCCAAATCTTGTTCTCGTGTGGCATCATTACAAATTATGTAGGTCTATTTCTCTCATGCTCATGTTTGCTTTAAGTGCAACCATGATGATCTATTGGGTACCTCTCTTCTCTCTAGCAATGATGATGATCACTTCTGAGCCAACTATACTGACTGATATGGCTGATCCAACACCATCAGAATAAATGGTAACAACAACTGACGGAGGCTCTCTCGGCCTCATGAGCCCCCTCGGTAGCGGACTCCATGAACAGTATTTCAACCCCCGAGACCCCCTCGGTCTAAGGCCGCATAAATAGTGCCCGGCCTCGAGTTCCAGTCACAACCTCGAGCCGCAGCTCCCGAGCTCCATGAACAGTATCTCAACCCCCGAGACCCCCTCGGTCTTGGGCTGCATGAACAGTGCCCAGCCTCGAGTTCCAGTCTCAACCTCGAGCCGCAGCTCCCGGGCTCCATGAACATACTCAACCCCCGAGACCCCCTCGGTCTCAGGACGCATGAACAATTCCTGGCCTCGAGTTCCAATCTCAACCTCGAGCCGCAGCTTCCGGGCTCCATGAACAGTATCTCAACCCCCGAGACCCGAGGGGTCTCGGGCCGCATGAACACTGCCCAGCCTCGAGTTCTAGTCTCAACCTCGAGCCGCAGCTCCCGGGCTCCATGAACAGTATCTCAACCCCCGAGACCCCTTCGGTCTCGGGCCGCATGAACAGTGCCCGGCCTCGAGTTCCAGTCTCAACCTCGAGCCGTAGCTCCCAGGCTCCATGAATAATATATAGACCCCCTTGGTCTCGGGCTGCATGAACAGTGCTCGGCCTCGAGTTCCAGTCTCAACCTCGAGCCGCAGCTCCCGGGCTCCATGAATAGTATCTCAACCCACGAGACCCCCTCAGTCTCGGGCCGCATGAACAGTGCCCAACCTTGAGTTCTAGTCTCAACCTCGAGCCATAGCTTCCGGGCTTCATAAATAGTATCTCAACCCCTGAGACCTCCTCGGTCTCGGGCTGCATGAATAGTGCCCGGCCTCAAGTTTCAGTCTCAACCTCGAGCCACAGCTCTCGGGCTCCATGAATAGTATCTCAACCCCCAAGACCCTCTCGGTCTTGGTCCGCATGAACAGAGCCCGATACATGGTCTGACCCTTGAGCTCATCAACCTATAGCCTCGGGCCACCTGGCATGCCCACGTGGTCCACTGCACATCTGTAGCAGTGTGTGGCCATACCTCATAATGGCGCATGGTCCATCGCATGTCTGTCACTGTGCATGAACATACCCCGTTATAACGTACGGTCCGCCACCTGCCTACAACTGTGCACGGTCACATTCGGCAACGGCGCGCACCAGGTATAACCACGGACGCCAGACACCTGTGAGGCCATACTGATAGGTGACGCAGGACACCTCCGACATGCACGCTGACAGTACGATCTGTCACTGTCAGCCTCATCTTTTTGTCAGTTATTGAGCGAGGTACCTTGAAATCAGTACCTTGAAAACATGTATAAAGCGCACACTCTCCTTGTAAGTAAAAAAAAAGAACTCTAGTTTTTCTAGCTTCTTCTTACTAATTAAACCCTAACTTTCTAACTTCCACCCGCTAGTCAGTTCTCGTCTGTTCCCGACTGACTAACTTGAGCGTCGGAGGGTCCCTACCAGAGCATCCAGTCTCCGGGGACTTTTCTTGTAGGAGTCCAGCGAGAAGGACGTCCGTTTCCCCGGCGTTTGAAGAAAGTGACTTGGCGTCAACAGATTGGCACATCAGTATGGGGGAAGAGAAAGATATCAAATCAGTAATCTGCAACCTCTCTTTCCCCGAGCTCTTGAGTCATGGTGATGACCCGTGCGAAAGGGCTCTCTGTCAGTTGCGCTGGGGGCAGCATCAAGGAGCTGATCCGCTGGCGGTTGGCCCTTCAGCTCCCCCAGCCGGCGTCCTTGCACCGCCACATCTCCAGGTGGCTGGACCTTCCGCTCCTTCGGTCGACGTCTCTGCGCCTCCTCCTTTGCAGCTCCAGGAAGACCGGCTTGCCGCCCTGGCTACGCAAGTCCAATCCTTGGCAGCGGCAGTTTAAGGTCTACAACACCAACAGGCGGCCCTACAGCAGCTGGAGCCATTCCCATCGGTTTCGAGGGTGGTGCAACCCAGCCAGCATTCCTCCAGGGGAGATCGCCGGTCTCAGAAGCCTGCCACCACATGCTTCGCCCAAACCTCACCACCGGGAGCCTCCAAGAGACCCCGATCGCCTTCTCATCACGCCAGTGTTTCTCCCAAGTGACGACATGGGAAGGAGGCGGAGCGCCCTCGCCGACATCGCCGTCACTCTTTCCCATCTCAGAATCCTCAGGGGAGGGGTCCTTCGATGGCAGGATAGCCCGTCAAGCCGAGCATCAACTCAACAAGTACAACCAACAATTGGAGGAACTCAGCCGCATGATCACTCACCTGCCGGAGGCGAACTATGATAGCCGACCTCTGCTGTCCCGTCATATCATGGAAGAGCCCATCTCCACTCGGTTCTACCTCCCTCAGCTAGATCCATATGATGGGACCACGGATCCCCTGGATCACCTAGAAAGTTACAAGGTTCTCATGCAGGTCAAGGGGGCAACCGATTCGCTCATGTGCATTGCCTTCCCTGCCACCCTGAGGAAAGCTGCCCGAGCTTGGTACTCTCGCCTGCCGCCGCAGAGTATTGATTCTTTCCGTCAGCTAGAGAGGGCCTTCTTAGCTCATTTTGATGCTTGCCGGAAGATTCCAAGGGTAGCTGACAGCCTCTTCTTCGTCCAGCAGAAGAGCGGCGAGTCCATGCAGGACTACGTCACTCGGTTCAAGGAGGTAGCCCTGGAAGTCTACAATCTTGAAGACTCGGTGGCCACTATGGCCTTGAAGCGAGGGCTCCATCCATCTCGCTTCGTGTACTCCCTTGACGAGAAGCTGCCCGGTTCCTACGTCGAGCTCTTGACCCGTGCCCAGAAGTATATCTATGCCGACGAGGCTGACTCCTCTCGATGCGAGATAGCAGCAGTGTCCTCAAGAAGCCGGCCCACCCTGAGCCTATTGAAGTTCAACACAGGAGGCTCGAGCCTCCCCACCGACCAGACAACCATCCTCGAGCCCCTGCACAGAAGGACGGTCCTTACACCCCTTTGCTCGCTCCCATCTCCCACATTTTGCTGGAAATAGAGGGCGAGTCGCACCCGCCACGCCCTCCTCCACTGAACCCAAAGATCCCCCGCAACAAGAATTTGTACTGCCGCTACCATCGGGATCACGACCATGACACCGACGACTGCCGCCAGCTGAAGAAGGCGATAGAGAATCTTATCCAGCATGGCCACCTGGGGAAATTCGTTCAAAGGAACAACCCGGGTGCTCCTGATCCGTCGGCACCTCCGCTACCAGTGATTGACAATGCTCCAACTGAGAAGACAGTGGCGATGATTTCCTGAGGGGCAGGTGGCCCGCCCAATAGGCCGTGGGGGGAGGGGAGTTAGATTCTGTAATCCCTTTTTCTAAAAGGGACTTAGAGGGGGTGGTAAATAAAAATGATGATAGCGTCGGCGTGTCCATGACGATTGCTAAACATCCTGTAAAAGGAATTCTGGTTGATAGTGGGAGCTCGGTGGATGTTTTGAATTATGATACTTTTGTTCGCATGAACCTGTTGCCCGACCTGCTCCGACCCGTCGTTACGCTCCTGATGGGGTTCACTGGAGATTCCGTGAAGGTTGAGGGGAAGATCACTCTTCCTGTCATGGCTGGCATAGCCCCGCGCCAAAGTATAGTTTTCATGAGCTTTCTGGTGGTCCGGGTACCCTTCGCCTAAATGCTATCCTCGGAAGACCTGGGCTCAATCTTTTGGACGCTGTCATCTCCACCAAGAGGCTACTTGTGAGGTTTCCCACCAGTGAAGGAGTTGGGGAGATGCGGGGGAGCAGAACCCGCCCACACTTTGCTGCCACATGACCCCTAGTGTTAGGAAATGTGTCCTACAGCCAATCGTCTAGCTTGTAGACGGTTATGAGTTGATGTATATGAACATGATTTATTCAATAAATAAAAGTGAATTTTGGCCATACAGCATATAGTTTACATCTTCCAGTAAAATTCCAATATGTTGTTGTCCTTAGAGTTACATATATTCGACAATGGAGGAATTGTTGAGTAACTCTTAAACAAGTTCACGGCCAAATGATATCGTTACCGAGGATGACGACGTAATGAAGTGTAGGTCATTGTATGTCATATGGGTTGGTTTGTTCTTTTAAACCACGGAGTGTATAACACTGGCATGACATGCGGGTGAGTGTAGGAGTACATTCACTGAACAGTGACTCATCTCTGTTGAGTGCTCAACTGCCTAGAAAACTCATAGAAAGGCAATGGGTATAAGTGTCCCTTTGACATGAGACTATCATGTTGACTCGATAAGCAACTCACTGTACTTAGGCACTGGACCACCCGGATTTCTAATCCGGTGACGGAAGGTTGCTGGGTGTAGTCAAGTACTTATTGGGTCAGTGATGAGTCAAGATGGGATTGTCCACTCTAAGTGTTAGAGAGAGTGCTCGAACTATGTTTCAATTTAGCAAAACCTTGGCCAAGGTAATCTTTGCGAGGTGTCACAAGATTCATTGCATTGAAACATACTTGGGTGATTTACTCGAAGTTGGCAGTTAACTCCGTATTCGCCCAGAGTACTAGGACAAGGGGATGAATTATGCGGCAACAATAGCCTGGGTTCCAGAATGTTGCCTTGTGCAAATTCAATCTATCTAGACATTGGGAACCATGGCTAGATGGTCACATCGATTAGTATAGGAAGCATTCCTGTGATACCGTCTTAGGTTTGAACCTATGGAGTCACGCACATAGTCGGATGACTTGTACGCATGCGTGATCACTGATTTGAGTGGGACTCAATCAGATGGGTCATATGGGGTTCGTTCTGGCTATGTCTAGCTAGCTCTAGACATTAGTGGCAACACCTACTTCGAGGGTGATTTGAGTTAGTCAGTAACTGAAATAGAATTTTGGGACCTGATATGAATCTGGAATAAAGTTAATTTAAACCATGGACCAATGGTTGGTCTGATAACAGAGTGGTTTGGATCCGGATTCAAAGTGGTTCGATCCGGATATCCAATAGAGCCTCTGAAAGTTTATTTATAAATTTTGAATTCATAAATCACTTCGGATTGGAGCTCGGAAAGGCACAATATGAAGTATGGTTCAAGAGATATGAGTAGCTTCTTTTGGATTTGAATTTGGACTTCAAACGGAATTGATTGGATCAATTCTGTTAACAAAAGAAAATTTTAATTGATAATATCTTTCATTCGTCATCATCTACTTGTTATAACAGCCTCAAACAGAGTTATTGATTATGTTACGGGAGGATGCTCAAAGGTCCCATCACTCTACGTTTCCTCTTAGACTCGCCGTTTGACGCATTGATGAGGTGACTGCGGACTTAATGCCACGATGAGATTCATGTAATGGCATTTTAAAGAGCTTTTTCACGTTTTTTTTTTTTGATTACAGAATTTTTCATCGGATATAAAAGGTTATGATGTGAATAAAAAAGGGTGAACAGGTAAGAAGAAAAAAAATGATATAGACTTTTTTTTGTGAAAGCTGATCTTCTGCAATCACAGAAAGTCTGCAAGAAGTCCAATTGGAGATTTTCTCTTCTTGGGAGAAGAGTTCTCCTTCCATTGTTCAAGAATTTCACCTATTGTTTGCATTCATTAGGCGTGTGTGTGATATAGAGGAGCAGCGCGTGCGGCTCTTGCAAGGCACGAAGGGAAACTTCTCTCTGCAGATCGACTACCTTCGTTATCAACAGCTTCCGCAATGAGAGGTACTATTTTAAACTTAAATAAATAATCTTAAATTTTAGATATGTTAATTTGCTTTAATTAATATTCAATGTGAATATTAAAACCGATTTACATGCTTTCCACTTTGAGATCCTGTGCATAGAAAAACTGTTTTTTCCCTTCAAATGGTATTAGAGCCATGGTTAAGGCCTAGGAATGCATGTATAAGCATAATAGATCTGATATAATTATGCATACATAATCTAATGTAGATCTAAAGTTGATCTTATTTTGATTAGTTTAGATCTATAGTAGATTTAAAAGTTTTGCATGATGAAAGCATGTTAAAGTTATTTAATGATGATTAAATATATTTTTAAAGGTAGATCTAATGTAGATCTTGCATGATGTGTTCTATTATATCTTGGATTGGGTATATTCATCAGGCCGTCAGGTCATAGGGAGGTTTCATAACCTCTGTTTCCTTATTCAAGAAAGGTTTCCTATGACGTGTAAAGGTATTACCGTAAAAGAACCCATGAACGGATGTACAGAATAGAAGAAAGAAAGATTAAAATATATTTTAACCGAATTAATCTTTTATTCTATGATAATTTTGATTAGATCCAAAATTAATTAAAGATGAAATGTTAATAAATTAACATTAAGATATTTTAATTTATTTAAAAATTAATTATAAATTACAATAAAATTGTTTTACGTAAAAGTTAGATCACAGAAAGTAGAAAGAAAGTAAAGACGTTTTACGAAAAAATTTTGAAAAATGTTTCAAAATCAGAACTCAAAATTAAAATTGGTTCAAATTTGAAAAGGAGTTAACTTAAGATCTAGAATTATGAATTAAAGACCTTAAGACATAATCATAAATCATGGGCTAATTGGGTTAGCATGAATCAGGTTCTCTAAATGGGTTAGACCTAAGGTTAGATGAATTGGACTAAAATAGAAAATTGAATCTAATCAAATGTTGAGATAAGTTTTTTTTTTTTTTCTTGAGATCCATCTAATTAGATTAGATTGATCAGTCCATACATCTAAATGGACTTGATTTGGGGCTCAGTGGACACCCAAGTCTTTAGGTAAATTTAGTTGGGTCTGGTCAACCACTTGGTGTCTAGAAAGGTTCTGATCAAGGTCGCGGCTACCTCTAACCTGGCTAGTTGATTATCAGCTAGTGTCTAGGCAAGATGGTTAATGGCGCAACTCAGCCTTTTGATCAAGCCAGCCTGCTAAGTGGTCCCAGCACTTGATTAAACTAGCCTATTGACTTGGGCTAACCCATGCTTCCTAAGGAAAATCAATCTGACTGATTTAGGTACCCATGGACCAAATTAATGAACCCAACTAAATGGTTTAGTAGGAGAATACATAAATTGGTCCATGTCATTCATGTGTAACAAATTAATCAAACCCTCTAAAATTATTAGGTCCCTAAAATGACTAAATTATGGGGATAATTAGATCATAGCCTCCCATTAAGAGAGTGATAATGAGTCCAATGGCTAAGATGATTATTGGAGGCCCAAAGGCCTGGTACTCATCTGGTCTTTGGAATTATCATTCATATTATGATGGTTCAATGAAACTCTCTCAACGATGGTCAGGTGGGCCGGCTAAAGTCGGGCTTGACCAATTCTTGGTTAGAAGCTTGACATGTCATGTTAATGGTTGGACCTAACCAGGACACCCAATAGGAGGCCCAAAGGCCGATTGACGTGCAACCTGGGGCAAAATAAATTACTAGAAATTATTTGGGAAAACAATTGGTTATGAACCTACCTTTAGATACATGTGGGTAGGCCAGCCAAAGTCGGGCTCATATGTAGTCTACTGGGTTCTAGTACCCATTAAGAAATTAGGAGTAATTTTCCAGGTTAGAGGTAGGGGCTATCAACCTGAATAAAATAGTGGGAGAACTTTAGACCATATTTCCAAGTCTGTAGGTTTAAATAAATCATGTACACTAATAAGTTTTGGTTTTCGTTTCAGAAATGTCTACAAATCTATCACTCCGGTCACTGTTGGACAATGATAAACTGACATGATAAACTGACAGGTCCAAACTTCGATAGCTGGTATCGAAGGCTTAGGATAGTCCTAGTGCATGAAAGGATCCTTTATGTGATAATGGATCCTGCACCTGAGCAGCCAGCCCCAAATGTGCCTGGCGTGACCAGGGACACTTATCTGAAGTGGACCAATGATCGCACCACAGTGCGCTGCATAATGCTGGCTTCTATGAATGATGAGTTTAGCATGAAATTTGAGGAGGCCCAATCGGAACAAATACTCCAAATGTTGAAGGAATCTTTTGGGACGCCAGACGATGTTGAAAGGTACAAAATGTCTAGTGCCATCTTCAACGCGCGTATGCATGATGGGACTTCTGTCACCGATCATGTACTGTACATGATCGAGACGATATAACGTCTGGGCAAACTTGGATTTCCTTTGCATGAGCAACTTGGGAAGGATGCCATATTGAACTCATTGCCTAGCTCCTACCTAGACTTTCTCAGTCATTATAGAATGACGAAGCCTGCAGTAAACTATCATGGATTTCTGGGTCTACTGCAGACTTTTGAGAAAGATCACAGCTTCAAAAGAAGACAGTAAACTTGGTGGGAGGTTCAGGGGTAGGACGTCATCACCCTAAGAAAGGGATGAAGAAGAAAAATAAAAGAAAAAGGTGCAACATGCTGGGCCTAGTCAGACCAAGAAGAAGAAGGCTGATAAAAGTCAGGCTGAGTGCTTCTACTGCAAGAAGCTGGGTCACTGGAAGAGAAACTGTCCCCAGTACATAGCAACCCTGGATCCTAACAGGCCTAAGAAGAAAAACCAGCAAGGAGTTGCTGGACAAGGTATTTATATGATAACACCTTGTAATTTTTCTATCTGTGATACTACTAATTGGGTATTAGATATCGGGAGTCCAATTCATATTTGCAATTCTTTGCAGGGGCTTCGAATTAGTAGAAGATTCAAAGAAGGTGAAAGATTCCTAAACGTGGGTGATGGAAGCCGAGTTCCAGTACTGGCGTTGGGAGTCGTGGAGCTTTATTTTGAATTTAATAAATTATTGCTTAGTGAATGTCACTATTGTCCTACATTTTTATTGAATGTCATTTCTGTAGGCCAGTTGGCTATTGAAGGATATGATTTTTCAATAAAGAAAGATATTTTAAATATCATTATGAATGATGTACCAGTGATGTGTGGACAATTGAGCAATGGAATTTACCTTTATCACAGCCTGTTAATGTATTATGCACTCCAAGTAAACGCCCTAAAATAGATGATGTCGATGACTCATACCTTTGGCACTGTAGGCTAGGTCATATAAACAAGAACAGATAAGCAGGTTAGTCAGAGGGCATCCTCAATGACATTGATTGTGAATCAATTAAAACTTGTGAATCTTGTCTTCTTGGTAAAATGACCAAGTCACCTTTTACTGGAAAAGGTGAAAGAGCCAAAGAGATTTAGGCCTAGTACATACGGATGTTTGTGGACCAATGAATACTGCCCTATGGTGGGTTTAGCTATTTCATTACATTTACAGATGACCACTCCAGGTTCGGTTATGTCTTTCTAATGAGACATAAATCTGAATCGTTGAAATGTTCAAACGATATCATAGTGAAGTAGAAAAACAAATTGGAAAAATATTAAGATCCTTCGATCAGATCGAGGAGGTGAATACCTTTCTAATGAGTTTGTGACATATTAAAGGAGAATGGGATTCTCTCCAATGGACTCCTCCAGGACACCCCAGTTAAATGGTGTGTCTGAAAGGAGGAATCGAACTCTATTAGACATGGTTCGGTCCATGATGGGTTTGCAAGCTTGCCAATATCCTTTTGGGGATATGCATTAGAATCAGCTTGTCATATTCTTAATAAGGTTCCAAGTAAGTCTGTTTCTAAAACTCCATATGAGATGTGGTACGGGGCATAAACCGGTGCTCACCTATCTGAGAGTCTGGGGGTGTCCAGCTTATGTGAAAGATGTTGAATCAGACAAACTTGAACCAAATCTGACAAATGCCTTTTTTGGCTATCCGAAAGAAACTAAAGGATATTACTTCTACAATACTGAAGAACAAAAGTTGTTCATTAGTAATAGAGCAGTTTTTAGAAAAGGAGTTCTTAGTGAAGGAACTAAGGCTAATGTTGAACTTAAGAAGTTCATCAAGTAGAAGGAACCACAACCAGTGAACCCTATGGAACTAGTTTGATTAGATCAAACTCAAAACCCATGAGGTACCATTAAGGAGATCTGGTAGAGTACCACATCAACCGGACAGATACTTGGTTTCTTGGTCCAGATGGATGATCCATCGAACTCGATGAGAACAACGAGGATCCGATCACCTATATGGATGCGCAAAGGACTGACTCTAATAAATGGCTTGATGCCATGAAATCCGAACTTGATTCCATGAAGGACAATAATGTATGGACATTAGTTGACCCACCCGAAGGGATAAAACCCATAGGGTGTAAATGGATTTTCAAGAGGAAAAGAGGCGCAGACGGAAAGGTGGAGACCTATAAAGCACGTCTGGTTGCCAAGGGGTATCGTCAACGTTATGGTATTGACTATGACGAATTTTTCTCCTGTGGCAATGCTGAAATCCATTCGGATTATGCTAGCTATAGCAGCACACTTTGATTATGAGATCTGGCAAATGGATGTTAAAACCGCTTTTCTAAATGGTGATTTAGAAGAACAGGTGTATATGATACAGCCTGAAGGTTTTATATCTGAAGACGAGTCTAAAGTGTGCAGGCTACATAAGTCTATTATGGACTTAAGCAAGCATCTAGGAGTTGGAACAACGATTTGATAAATGTATCAAATCTTATGGCTTTATTAAGAATAAAGAAGAACCTTGTTATAAATGGGCTAACGGTTCCATATTGTATTTCTTGTATTATATGTGGATGACATTCTCTTAATCGGGAATGACATCCCTGCATTACAAGGAATAAAGACATGGTTATCACAATTCTCCATGAAAGATCTGGGAGAAGCATCATACATCCTAGGGATGAAGATCTATAGAGATAGATCTAAGAGGATGCTGGGTTTATCCCAATCTACGTACATTGACACAGTGCTAAAGAGGTTTAGCATGGAGAATTCAAGAAAGGCTATCTTCCGATAGGCCATGGAATTACTCTTTCTAAGAAGGATTGTCCGACAACTCCTGAGGAGAGAGAGTACATGAGTCGAATTCCATATGCTTCGCAGTAGGATCGATTATGTACACCATGACATGTACAAGACCAGATGTGGCATACTCACTAGGGATAGTGAGTAGATACCAATCTGAACCCAGGAGAAAACATTGGAAGTGGTAAAAACATCCTTAAGTATTTGAGAAATACTAAGGACCAGTGGTTATTTATGGAGAGTCTGATTTGAAACTTGTTGGATATACTGATTCCAATTTTCAATCAGATAGAGATGATAGCAAAAGTGTATCGGATTTATGTTTATCCTAAATGGTGGAGCTGTCTGCTGGAAAAGTTCAAGCAAATACAGTGGCAGATTCGGTGCGAGGCAGAATATCGCTGCATCAGATGCTGCAAAGAAGCTGTGTGGCTGCGAAAGTTCTTGGGCGAGCTTGGAGTGGTACCTTCCATGGAGAGTCCGTGTATACAGTGACAGCACGGTGCCATAGCTCAAGCAAGGAAAGTCGCATCAGCGCACCAAGCATGTGTTGCGCCACTTCATCTTGTAGAGATCATGGACCGAGGTGACATATACCTTTAGAAGATTGATGGAAAGGAAAACCTAGGTGACCCAATTTACTAAAGCACTCGCATCAAGGAGTTCAATTAACAAGTTGAAGATGGGTAAGAGATACTGTAATGAGTGGCTATAGTTCAAGTGGGAGTTGTTAGGAAATGTATCCTAAAGCCAATCATTAGATTGTGCGGTTATGAGTTGATGTATATAAATTGATTTATTAATAAATAAAAGTGAATTTTGGCCATACAGCATATAGTTTACATCTTCCAGTAAATTCCAATATGTTGAGTCCTTAGAGTTACATGTATTCGACAATGGAGGAATTGTTGAGTAACTCTTAAAAGAGTTCGCGACCAAATGATACGTATGACCGGGACGACGACTATCAATTATAGGTGTTGTATGTCATATTTGTTGGTTTGTCCTCTTAACAAGGAGTGTATAGACACTGGTATGACATACAGGTGAGTGTAGGAGTACATTTCACTGAACGTGACTCATTCTGTTGAGTACTCAACTGCCAAGAGTTAATCCGAGAAGATATAGGTATAAGTATCCTTCAGACATGAAGACTATCAGTGGCTTACAAGCAACTCATTGTACTTAGGCACTGGACCACCTGGATTTCTAATCCGGTACGAAAGGTTACTGGGTGCAGTCAAGTACTTATTGGTAGTCAGTTGTGGATCAAGATGGAATTGTCCACTCTAAGTGTTAGAGAGAGTGCTCGAACTATGTTTCAATTTAGCAAAACCTTGGCCAAGTAATCTTTGTGAGGTGTCACAAGATTCATTGCATTGAAACATACTTGGGTGATTTACTCGGAGTTGGCAGTTAACTCCATATTTGCCCAGAGTACTAGGACAAGGGGATGAATTATGCGGCAACCATAGCCTGGGTTCCAGAATGTTTCCTTGTGCAAATTCGATCTATCCGAACGTCGGGAACCATGGCTAGATGGTCACATCGATTAGTATAGGAAGCGTTCCTGTGCTACCGGCTTAGGTTTGAACCTATGGAGTCATGCACATAGTCGGATGACTTGTACGCTGGCATGATCACTGATTTGAGTGGGACTCAATCAGATGGGTCATACGGGGTTTGTTCTGGCTATGTCTAGCTAGCTCTAGACATTAGCGGCAGCACATACTTCGAGGATGATTTGAGTTAGTCAGTAACTCAAATAGAATTTTGGGACACGATATGAATCTGGAATAAAGTTAATTTGAACCATGGACCAATGGTTGGTATGATAACAGAGTGGTTTGGATCCGGGTTCGAAGTGGCTCGATCTGGATATCCAATAGAGACTCTGAAAGTTTATTTATAAATTTTAAATTCATAAATCACTTCGGATTGGAGCTTGGCAAGGCACAATATGAAGTATGGTTCAAGAGCTACGAGTAGCTTCTTTCGGATTTGAATTTGGACTTCAAACGGAATTGATTGGATCAATTCTGTTAACAAAAGAAGATTTTAATTGATAATATCTTTCATTCGTCATCATCCACTTGTTATAACAGCCTGGGAACGGAGTTATTGATTATGTTACGGGAGGATGCTCAAAGGTCCCATCACTCTACGTTTCCTCTTAGCCTCGCCATTTTAGGGACGCATTGATGAGGTGACTACAGACTTAATGCCATGATGAGATTCATGTAATGGCATTTTAAAGAGCTTTTCATGTTTTTTTTTTTTTTTGATTGCAGAATTTTTCATCGGATATAAAAGGTTATGATGTGAATAAAAAAGGGTGAACAGGTAAGAAGAAAAAAAATGACAGAGACTTTTTCATGAAAGCTGATCTTCTACAATCACAGAAAGTCTGCAAGAAGTCCAATTGGAGATTTTCTGCTTTTGGAAAAAGAGTTCTCCTTCCATTGTTCAAGAATTCCACCTCCTGTCTGCATTCATCAGGCGTGCGTGTGTGATATAGAGGAGCGGTGCGTGCGGCTCTTTCAAGGCACGAAGGGGAACTTCTCTCTACAGATCGGATCTGCTACCTTCGTTATCAACAGCTTCCGCAACGAGAGGTACTGTTTTAAACTTAAATAAATAATCTTAAATTTCAGATCTGTTAATTTGCTTTAATTAATATTCAATATGAATATTAAAACTGATTTACATGCTTTCCACCTTGAGATCCTATGCATAGGAAAAACTATTTTTTTCCCTTCACCTAGTCCATAGGGAGTGATGCCAGCACCTACACCAGAAGCACTGGACCCCCGGGACTTGGAGAGAAGAGGAGAGCTTGCTGAGCATCTGCTCGCCTTCGCCCTTGAAGAGGACCCAGCAAAGACAATCCAGATCAAAGCTCTACTCCCGGAGGAAGCCCGCAGCCGGCTCCTCGCCTTTTTGCGAGCCAATGCCGACGTCTTCGCCTAGTCGGCGTCTGATATGCCAGGCATCCCAGAAGATGTGATTACCCACCAGCTCAACGTCAAAGCCGGAGTGCCGACCCGTTCGGCAGAAGAAGAGGAGCTTTGCCCCTGACAGACAGAAGGCTGTGGACGAGGAGGTGCAAAAGCTGTTGGCAGCCGGTCACGTCCGTGAGGTGCACTAACCCGATTGGCTGGCGAACGTCGTGATGGTTTGCAAGGCCAGTGGGAGCTGAAGGATGTGCATGAACTTCACCGATCTCAATAAGGCGTGCCCCAAGGACAGCTTCTCACTGCCCCGTATAGACCAGTTAGTGGATGCAATGTCCGGACACGAAACTCTTAGCTTCATGGACACATTCTCGGGGTACAACCAGATAAGGATGGACCCAGCTGATGAAGAGGCCACCTCCTTTGTTACTGAAAAAGAGATTTACTGCTACAAGGTGATGCCGTTTGGGCTGAAGAATGCCGGAGCCACCTATCAGAGGTTGATGAATAAGGTCTTTGAGGACCAGATCGGGCGTAACATGGAGGTGTACATGGACGATATGCTAACCAAGAGCACCAATGCTACTGACCACGTCGCCGATCTCGCAGAGACCTTCAATAACCTGCGCCGGTACTGGATGAGGTGAACCCCCGCAAATGTGCCTTTGGGGTGGCGACAGGTAAGTTTCTGGGCTTTATGGTAACCCAGCGGGGGATCGAGGCCAATCTTGACAAGATCTGGGCCATCTTGGACATGAGGCCCCCAGCTAATAAAAAGGAGGTGCAACACCTAATCGGGAGGGTGGCGGCCTTGAGTCGCTTCATGTCAAGATCGGCAGAAAGGTGCCTACCCTTCTTTAAGGCGCTGCACAAGGTCAACAGCTTCGAGTGGACAATCGAGTGTCAGGAAGCCTTCGAAGAGTTGAAGCAATTTTTATCCACTCCCCCGCTGTTGTCCAAGCCAAGGGGCGGGGAAGAGCTCTTCTTGTATCTTGCAGCCTCCCCGAGGCTGTTAGTTCTGTGCTCGTGTGTATGGTTGCCGATGGAGTGCAGAGGCCGGTCTACTACACCAGCAAGATGCTTCATAATGCCGAGACCAGATATTCTAGGACCGAGAAGATCATCTTCGCCTTGATAGTCTCCACCCAACGCTTCTGACCCTACTTCCAAGCTCATCCCATCGTGGTGCTCACGGACCAACCCCTTCGGACCATCTTGTCCCATTATGACACCTCTGGTTGGTTAGCCAAGTGGGCCATCAAGCTAAGCAAGTTCGACCTATCTATTCGGCCAAGGTCCGCCATGAAGTCTCAGGTGTTAGCTAATTTCTTGGTCGAGTGTACTTTGGTTGAGGAGTGTTTGGAGGAATCGCGCCCGGAGGTGCGCATGGAGTCCTCCTCGATCGAGGAAGCAGAAAAGGAAGATTAGATCTTGCATATGGATGGAGCAGCAAATTCTCAGGAGAGCAAAGCCGGACTCATCCTTGCGAGCCCCAAGGGGGAGGTGGTGGAGTATGCCCTTCGGTTTCTGTTCCCGGCCACTAATAACCAGGCGGAGTATGAAACCCTATTAGCGGGAATGAGGCTGGCCGAGGAGCTCGGTGTGGAGCGTCTGAGGGCCTTCATGGACTCCCAGCTTATTTCTGGACAGGTTGCTGGGGAGTACGAAGCCGGAGACCCGACCATGTCCCATTACCTGAGCAAGGTGCAATCCTAAGCCACTCGGTTCTCTTACTTCTGCGTTAGCTATATCCCCCGGGCGGAGAATGCTAGGGCTGACGCGCTGCCCCATTTGGCCACCTCGGCCGACGGGACCCTGGGAAGAACGTATGTGGAGCACCTGCAGACCCCAAGCATTGAAGCTATGGATGAAGCAATGCCGGTCGAGCAAGGGCCCTCCTGGATGGATTCTTATGTCCGATATTTGACCGATGACACTCTCCCCGAAGACCCCACAGAGGCCAGACTACTCAGACGGTGGGCCCCGAAGTTCCTAATGATGGACGGGAAGCTTTATCGAAGATCTTTTTCTTACCCGGTCCTCAAGTGCGTCGGACCAGCCAAAGCAGACTACATCTTGCAGGAAATCCATGAGGTCATCTGCGGGAGTCATCTGGGGGGCAGAGCTCTAGCTTACAAGGCCTTACGGCAGGGGTACTACTGGCTGACCCTGAGGGAAGATGCGGCCGAGCTTGTTAAGAAGTGTAACAGCTGCCAGCGCCATGCCAATATTCAACGACAGCCAACATCTCAGCTGACCCCCCTAGCGGTGCCTTGGCCCTTTGCCCAATGGGGTATGGACATCTTGGGACCATTCCCCCAGCCTCCAGACAGCGCAAGTTCCTCCTGGTGGCCGTCGATCACTTCACCAAGTGGATTGAGGCCGAAGCCCTTGCTAAGATCACTGAGAGCAAGGTGA
Source organism: Calamus simplicifolius (assembly GCA_900491605.1). NCBI lineage: Eukaryota > Viridiplantae > Streptophyta > Magnoliopsida > Arecales > Arecaceae > Calamus > Calamus simplicifolius. The sequence continues at coordinate 69,126 of UESW01004646.1, read as the reverse complement.
GATCCTTTTTTTTGAAGTCTATCATATGCCGGTTCGGACTACCACACACTCTGGTCACCGACAATGGCTGGCAGTTTGACAACGCACCCTTCCGAGGATTCTGCACCAAACTGGGCATCCATCAGAGATTCACTTCCGTTGGACACTATTGACCCAATTGAGGATTTTGATGATTAACAAAACTATTTGAGTATAACATTTGAAGTTACTAATGATTTTGATTAAGTTTTTCAGATTATAAGTCTACTTGATAATCAAAATCAAGAGTCAAATCAAGTTATGGTTCAAATCTAATGTCAAGGTAAGATTGCAGATATTAGAGTCGACACATGGAATCGCAGAGTCGACTCTGAAAAATGGCACAGACTTAGAGTCAACTCCGGGACTGTGAGAGCCAACTCTATCAGAAAAAATAGAACGATGAATTTTCAGGCCACGACTTAGAGTCGACTCCCAGACTGTTAGAGTCGACTCCAAAAGAATTTTGTGTCGACCCCAGAAAAGTCAGAGACGATTCCAGATCGAGCGTATTAAATAATTTCGAGTTAGAGCCGACTCTAGAAAAGTTAGAGCCGACTCCAGAATGTCAGACACGGCTCCAGAACTGTCAGAACGACTCTAAACTTTATCTTTATCTATTTTAATCCCAATGGCTATTGTTATTTATGGATCTAATCCTTCTTACACTTGCTTCTAACGGATAGTTTCAAACTATTTGTGGATTAATCGAATCTATAAGAAGAGGGTTTGTTGCATCCCAAAAGAAAAAAAAGAAAGAGGCAAAAGAAAAGAATAGAGAAAACCTTTGAGATCCATCAGAAAAGAAAAGAGGGAAAACTTGTAAGGAAAGATCATACTGATTCCCAAAAGAAGAGAGAGAGATTCCAAGCCTTTGCTGTTCTATCTATAAGAAATCTCAAGAAAAGGAAGAAGCCCTAGTTTTTCTGATCTTCTGAGTCTCAAGAGCATCTTCAAAGGAAGATCCATACAAAGGAAGATCCATTCAAAGGAAGAGAAGGAAGAAGCCATCAAGATCTGCGAATCAGGCTTTGATTTCTACTCTCTTATCATTGTTTCATTATTGTATATTTGCTCATTGAAGGAGCTGTTTGTTTCTTGTAAAATCAAATATTGTTTGCTGGGTTCAATCTGGTGATTGATTCAGTTGAGGTGTTAGCCTTGGGCAAGCATTAGCTTGTGTGATAGGTTTTGTGCTGGTGAGCCTTGAAAACCAGCTGGGTTCGTTGTACACCCGGGAAAACAACAAGTTTGAGTTGTGAGCTTGTAAAACAACTCTGCTGTAATCAGGTTGATTATAGTGTGGACCCAAGTGAACTTGGGAGTGGACGTAGGTGTTGGTACACCGAACCACTATAAAATCTTGTGTTTGCCGTGATTGTCTCTTTATCTTCAACTCTCTAATTGTGTTGTTTAGTTTTAATTTGTGAATCTAAGTTTTTATTTCCGCTTTATTTCAAAAGAGTTTTAATTTTTAGAAACCCAATTCACCCCCCCCTCTTGGGTTGTCATCTGGGCCAACAATTGGTATCAGAGCTAGTGCTCATTTGATTTGATCAACGATCAAGAGTAAAGATCCAATGGCAACTCAAGTGGTTCATTTTTTGAAGGTCATTCTACGAATAGACCTCCCTTATTTAATGGTTCAAACTATTCATATTGGAAAGCTAGAATGAGGATATTCATTCAAGCTTTGACTATGATCTATGGGTGTTATAATCAATGGACCTAGTACACCCACACAGTTAATGGCACTATTGTTCCTAAGCCCGAAAGGGATGGAATGATAATGATAGGAAAATGGCACAACTTAATGCTAAAGCCATGAATGTTTTATATTGCTCCTTAGATGCAAATGAATTTAATAGAATCTACATGTAATTCCGCAAAGGAAATTTGGGATAGATTGAGGTTACCCATGAGGGAACAAATCAAGTAAAAGAATCTAAGATTAATTCTTGTTCATAAATATGAATTGTTTAGCATGGAACAATCTGAAACCATTGCATGCATGTTTACAAGATTTACTGATATTGTAATGGTTTAAAAGTCTTGGTAAACTTATACTAACTCTGATCTTGTTCGAAAATCTTAGGTCACTTCCAAGGACTTGGGAAGCAAGGTGACAGCAATCAAGAAGCAAAGGACCTAAACACTACCCTTAGAGAGCTTCTAGGATCCTTATGACCATGAGCTTCAAATGAAGCAACATGTTGAGGATGAGTCAAAGAAGAAGAGAACTATGGCTCTTAAGCTGAAAATGGAAGAGCCTCATGAATGAAGATGAAAGTGATGAACTGCTCTCTCACAAGAAAATTTAAAAGATTCATGAAGAAGAAGAAGTTTGAAAAGAAAAAGAAGAAAAGATGAGGACAAGGACAAAGAAAAAAAAGTTATTTGCTTTGAATGTAAAAACTGGGTCACTTTAAATCTGAATGTCCTCAACTAAAGAAAGGCAAAGAAAAAGAAGGCAATGATGGCACTGGAGCGACAGAAAGCTTCTTCCGAAGAAGAAGAAAAAGGAAGTGGCCAATCTATGCTTCATGGCGGACAATGATGAGGTAAGTCCGACTTGATGACTTCACTTTCGATGAATTGATGTTTTTTATGAACTAATGGATGATTTTGCGAAAAGTTCAAAGAACAAAGATTTGAAAAAATGAAAAAACTATCCTTAGAAAATGAAAAGGTTGTTGAAAAGAACTTTTGATAAAGAAAAAGAAAGTTTGAAAAATGAAGTTGATAGACTTAAGATAGTTGATAAATTTACTCTAAGCTCAAAACTTAATATGATTTTAAAATCAAAAGGCAGTTTTTGAAAGCTGGATTAGGATATAACCACTTAAAAAAAAAAATCTTTGAAAATATTTTTGTAATGCTGAAAAAGTAATATTACTTGTTTAAATGTAAAAAGGACATAAATCTTATGTGTAAATAATAAATAAAAAAGAAATTTGGGTTCCGAAAGGAACAATTTTATTGCTCTAACCATGAAGGACCCAAGAAAGCTTGGGTACCTAAACATAAGACTGAATGTTTGCAGGAATGTCTTGTAGCCAAAGATCAAAAGAAAAGTGGTATCTTGATAGTGGCTGCTCAAGACATATGACGGGTGACAAAGATCAATTCATCACCCTTGAAGAAAAGAGGTGGAGTTGTTACATTTGGCGATAATGGCAAAGGCCAAATCTGGGTTTGGTAAATTCAAATAACTCCCTCTACATATATTGATAATGTACTTTATGTTGATGGTTAAAGCATAATCTAATTAGTATAAGCCAATTATGTGATAAAGGTTTTAAAGTTTCATTTGAATCTTCTATTTGCACTGTACTAATCCCATTGATAATAGCATTGTTTTTTGGAAAGAATGGCAATGTATACTTGATTGATTTGAGAATTTATCTAAGTAATCATTGCTTAGTTGCTAATAATGCTAATATGAATGAGATTGGTTGGTTGTGGCATCGTAGATTAGGTCATGCAAGCACACACCTTATTTCAAAACTAATTAAAATGGATTTAGTTAAAGGTTTACCTAAATTAGATTTTGAAAATAACAAATATGTGATGCATGTCAATTTGGAAAACAAACAAGAAGTTCTTTCAAATCTAAAAATGTTGTTTCAACTTCTAGGCCACTTAGAGCTACTTCACATGGACCTTTTTGGACCAACTAGAACCACAAGTCTAGGAGGAAAGAAATATGGTCTAGTGATAGTAGATGATTACTCTAGATTCACTTGGGTAATGTTTTTAGCTCACAAAGATGAGACTTTCTCGATATTCCTGAAATTCTTCAAGAAAGTCACAAATGAGAAAAACACTACCATAGTGTCTCTAAGAAGTGATCATGGAACTGAATTTGAAAATCACTTATTTGAAAGTTTTTTTGAAAATGGATTAATCATAATTTTTGCACCTAGGACCCACAACAAAATGGAGTAGTTGAAAGAAAAATAGGACTTTAGAAGACATGGCCCGTACCATGCTATGTGAAAGCAACTCCAAATACTTTTGGGCGGAAGCTATTAACACAGCATGTTACATCTAAATAGAGCCTTAATAAGACCATTTAAAGAAAACACCTTATGAATTATGGAATGAATAGAAAACCAACATTAAATATTTTCATGCATTTGGTTGTAAATGTTTTATTCATAATAATGGTAAAATAATTTAGGAAAATTTGATGCTAAATCTGATGAAGGAATTTCTTAGGATATTCAACAACTAGTAAAGCATATAGAGTATTTAACAAGAAAACTTAGTTGTTGAAGAATCCATTCATGTAGTTTTTGATGAATCTTTAGCATCAAGTTCTGAAAATTTGATGATGAGGAAGATACAAACATAATTGAAAAGATCTTGAAAAATTAAATTGATATCTTCAGATCATGAACAAGAAGCTAAAGATATGATTCACCTAAGGATGATGTATTATGTTCATAATGATATAGATCTACCTAGAGATTGGAGATATGCTTATAGTCATCCTAAGGAATTGATTATAGGTGATCCATCTCAAGGAATAAGAACTAGATCATCTATGAGAAATATTAGTAATCATCTTGCATTTGTATCTCAAATTGAACCTAAAACTATTGAAGAAGCTGAAAAGATAATAATTGGATGTTAGCAATGCAAGAAGAATTAAATCAATTCACTAGAAATAATGTTTGGACTTTAGTTGAAAGACCTAAAAATCATTCTGTAATAGGATCAAAATGGGTTTTAGAAATAAATTAGATGAAAATGGCATAGTAATTAGAAAAAGCTAGATTAGTTGCAAAAGGATATAATCAAGAAGAAGGTATTGATTTTGATGAAACCTTTGCACCTGTAGCTAGATTAGAAGCCATTAGGCTATTACTTGCATTTGCATGTCATATGAATTTAACTTATTTCAAATGGATGTTAAAAGTGCATTTTTAAATGGATTTATAAATGAAGAAGTTTATGTAGAACAACCACCAGGTTTTGAAGATCATGAATTTTCAAATCACGTTTTAAATTGCACAAAGCACTTTATGGTTTGAAACAAGCACCTAGAGCTTGGTATGATAGATTAAGTAAATTTTTAATTGAAAATGATTTTACAAGAGGAAATGTTGATAAAACATTGTTTTTGAAAAGAAAAGAAAGATTTATTGTAGTTCAAATATATGTTGATGACATTATTTTGGTGCTACTAACAATCTCTTTGTCAAGAATTTGCTAAGTTAATGCAGGGAGAATTCGAGATGAGCATGATGGGAGAACTCAACTTCTTCCTTGGACTCCAAATCAAACAAAGCAAAGAGGGAATCTTTATCAACCAAACAAAGTACACAAAGAAATACTCAAGAAGTTTGGTATGGAATCAATGAAACCCCTTGGAACACCAATGAGTCCTTCATGCAAGCTGGACAAAGATGAAGAAGGTAAGAAAGGTTGATCAAAATATTATCGAGGTATATCGGATCCCTTCTTTACTTAACTGCAAGTAGACCAGATATATGTTTGCTGTTGCTTATGTGCTAGATTTCAATCTGAACCTAAAGAATCACATTTAATTGCTGTTAAAAGAATCTTTAAGATACTTAAATGGAACAAAAATGTAGGTTTATGGTATTCTAGAGACTCAACATTAAATTGATTGCATATTCTGATTCTGATTATGCTGGATGTAAATTAGATAGAAAAAGCACAAGTGGTGCATGCCAATTTTAGGAAGTAACTTAATCTCATGGTTTAGCAAAAAGCAAAATTCAGTTGCATTATCACTGCTGAAGCAGAATATGTTGCAGCTGGAAGTTGCTGTGCTCAAATCCTATGGATTAAGCGACAACTTGAAGACTATGGTATCACACTTGATAAAACACCTATAAATGTGATAATACTAGTGCAATTAATCTAACTAAAAATCCAATTCAACATTCAAGAACAAACACATTGAAATTAGATATCACTTTATAAGAGAACATGTAGCTAATAAAGATGTTTGTCTTGATTATGTTAATACTGAAGAACAATTAGCTGATATTTTACCAAACCCTTGAGTGAGGAAAGATTTTGCTATCTTAGAGGAGAATTAGGAGTTTGTGATCCTTTAGAATAATTTTCTAAAACTTTTAAGGACAACAACTATCTAGACTTCAATAATTTCTTGAAAATCCTCTTTGTTCAATAAGGAAATCTATCTAGAAATTTTGATTCATTGTTTTCCCAATTATTAAGGAACACTTATCTAGAGTTTGATGATTAGTTTGATCAGTTTTAGATCCTTGAAATTTGATTTTAAAAAAAAAACTATTGTGGAGTCGACACCTGCAGTTTGTGGAGTCGACACCTTCTTATTTTGATGTTCTGTCTGGGCAATTAGAGCCGACTCTGGCTTCTGTAGAGCCGACTCTAATTCGGGCACTGACAGATTCTCTGGTTCGGAGCCGACACCTCGTTTTCGGGAGTCGACTCTAAGTGGAACTAGGTCAAAATAAAAAGGGCGGAGTCGACCCCAAACGAAACCCATCGTCTCCAAACCCTTCTAAAGCTGATTCCAAACTGATTTCAAACCCTCCAAATCCCTCAAATCCCTTGATTACTCATTCCAATCGAATCCCATGGCTCCCAAAAAGCGTGCTATCATTGGTGGTTCGATTGTTCCGATGAAGCATCGTTCAAATCGGAGGCAACCTTCGTCATCTTCTTCATCTGCCACTCAAGATGACTCTCCACCCTCACCATCTTCTCCTCGAGTCGACCAATTAGCTGGTAAGGCCATTACTACCGGAAGAAAAGTTGATTTTAACTTTTTTGTTTCGGAGGGCTTTGCTATTGGGCGGTTGTTGAAAGAAATGTGATGGAAGAAGGTTTGTTCTTTGGATATCCCTACTTACCCTGCCCTAGTGAGAGAATTTTATAATGATTTATGTAGAGGAGAGGGAGGCTTAGTGAGTGTTGTAAGAGGAACAAAAGTAATTATCACAGCCGAATCCCTTGGTAATCTATTGGAAATGCCTACCGTTGGCCTTGTTGAATATCATCATGAAGATAGAGGAGGTGCACTATCAAGGATGTTAGGGAGAGAAGTTTCTGAGTTTGAGGAAATCTTGGCAAATCAACTTAATTTGGAACTCAGATTACTTCATAATATATGTGGAAGAATTCTATTTCCTAAAATCAGAAGGTTTGAATATGTCTCGGAGCGAGACATCTTATTGATGGACTGCATTCTCACTGGTAGACCTGTCAATCTAGCCGGTATGATGATAGGCTATATGGCGGAGGCAGCTACTAAGAAGAGATCTACATTGCCATATGGTATGGTTTTGACATTGGTATTCAGAAGCCAAGGTGTACTTATAATGAATAATGAGCCACTAAGAAAATTAAGGCATACAGATTACTATAGTGTCTCTACAATTCACCGGATGGGATTTAGAAAAAAAAATGGAAATTGGATAAAAAGATGACATGAGGCCAGAGCTGAAGAGGTTAGAGTTGAGGAAGTCAGAGGAGAAGACATTCCTAAACCATCTGCTGGACCTTCTTCTGCTGGACCATCTACTAGACCCTCAGAGGCTGGACCTAGCTCTCAACTTCCACATCAGTCAGCATTGGCATCTGAAAGATTTTCTGAGGAGCAAATAGGTCAGCTCAGAGCTTTACTGGCTGAGTATGATAGTCAAAGAACAAATGATATGTGTAAATTAAGAGAGGAGTTCAATCAATTAAAGGATGAGATTAATTCAAGACTCGACATGATTTCATTTTCAATTAGCAATTCCGTTGAATCCTTTAGCACTGATCTTCATAAAATTTTTGAAAGGATGGAAGGCATTGCAGACGATTCTGGAACTTATCTTTATGCTACCAGTCAACTGAAGAAAGATATCAACCTCGCCGTCTCTCAAATTGAAGCTTGTCTTGAAAGTTTTAAGAAGACTCAAAAAGATGATGTTATGGAAATGATTGGACATTTAAAGAAAATTGTGTATAAGCATATTTGATTTTGATATTCAATCCTAGGTTGTATCTTAGGATTTCTTGCTTTCTTGCTTAGCATGTATCTAGGAATTACATACTTAAATCTGTCATTTTAAAATACATGTAATGAATCTTGCTTTGGAATACAATTACACTTTTATTTCAAATTTATCTATGGCTGTTTGATTGAATGTCAATGAATGAGTTTCCTATCTTTATGACTATTCGAACCAACATCCTCGCTTTGATAACATTCTTTATTGCTTTTAAATTCACCTTATTGTTGATAACAAAAAAGAGAGTGATAAGTGTATATGCATATAAGAAAGAAAAAGAGAATGAAGAAAAGAAAATGAAGAACAATTTTAAGATAGAGAGAGAGAGAGATGAGAATTTCTTTTAAAAAGTTTTCAGTTTATCTACATAGGGGAAGCTATTCAATGCAGGGGGAGCTTAATAAATTTCTCCATATAAAAGTTAAATCATCTTGATTGATGTCAAGTTTTGTTTATTTTTATTCATTTTGAATATTGGCATCAAATTCTCTATTAGGAAGTCTCTAAGCTTTAACAATGTCTATAATTCTCAATTCAAATGAATTTTTTAATGCATATACTCAAAGTTTTTGTCATCATCAAAAAGGGGGAGATTGTTGACCCAATTGAGGATTTTGATGATTAACAAAACTATTTAAGTATAACATTTGAAGTTACTAATGATTTTGATTAAGTTTTTCAGATTATAAGTCTACTTGATAATCAAAATCAAGAGTCAAATCAAGTTCTGGTTCGAATCTAATGTCAAGGTAAGATTGCAGACATTAGAGTCGACACATGGAATCGCAGAGTCGACTCCGGAAAATGGCACAGACTTAGAGTCGACTCCAGGACTATGAGAGCCGACTCTATTAGAAAAAATAGAACGATGGATTTTCAGGCCATGACTTAGAGTTGACTTCCAGACTATTAGAGTCGACTGCAGAAGAATTTTGTGTCGACTCCAGAAAAGTCAGAGACGACTCCAGATCGAGCGTATTAAATAATTTCGAGTTAGAGCCGACTCCAGAAAAGTTAGAGCCGACTCCAGAATGTCAGACACGGCTCCAGAACTGTCAGAACGACTCTAAACTTTATCTTTATCTATTTTAATCCCAACGACTATTGTTATTTATGGATCTAATCCTTCTTACACTTGCTTCTAACAGATAGTTTCAAACTATTTGTGGATTAATCGAATCTATAAGAAGAGGGTTTGTTGCATCCCAAAAGAAAAAAAAGAAAGAGGCAAAAAGAAAAGAATAGAGAAAACCTTTGAGATCCATCAGAAAAGAAAAGAGGGAAAACTTGTAAGGAAAGATCATACTGATTCCCCAAAAGAAGAGAGAGAGATTCTAATCTTTTGCTGTTTTATCTATAAGAAATCTCAAGAAAAGGAAGAAGCCCTAGTTTTTCTGATCTTCTGAGTCTCAAGAGCATCTTCAAAGGAAGATCCATTCAAAGGAAGAGAAGGAAGAAGCCACCAAGATCTGTGAATCAGGCTTTGATTTCTACTCTCTTATCATTATTTCATTATTGTATATTTGCTTATTGAAGGAGCTGTTTGTTTCTTGTAAAATCAAATACTATTTGCTGGGTCAATCTGGTGATTGATTCAGTTGAGGCTGCTAGCCTTTGGCAAGCATTAGCTTGTGGTGATAGGTTTTGTGCTGGTGAGCCTTGAAAACCAGCTGGGTTCGTTGTGCGCCCGGGAAAACAACAAGTTTGAGTTGTGAGCTTGCAAAACAACTCTGCTGTAATCAGGTTGATTATAGTGTGGACCCAAGAGGTACTTGGGAGTGGACATAGGTGTAGGTACACCGAACGACTATAAAATCTCCTGTGTTTGCCGTGATTGTCTCTTTATCTTCAACTCTATAATTATGGTTATTTAGTTTTAATTTGTGAATCTAAGTTTTTATTTCCGCTGGGGGTTATCCTTCAAAAGAGTTTTAATTTTTGAGAAACCCAATTCACCCCCCCTCTTGGGTTGCTACCTGGACCAACAGACACCCTCAGACCAACGAAGCGGTTGAGGTAACCAATCGCATCATTCTCTAAGGAATGAGAACCCGACTGGATGATTGCAAAGGATGGTGGGTGGAGGAGCTCCATAATGTGCTATGGGCCTACCACACAATGCCCCGAGCCCCCACCGGAGAGACACCATTCAGCCAAGTCTTCGGGTCGAAGTTGTCATTCCGGTGGAGATAGGCTCCCCGAGCCCTCGGGTGGAGTCATATAGTGAGGAAGACAACCCGGACCAGCTACGAGCCAACCTCTACTTGGTAGAGGAGGTGCGAGATCGAGCGCAGCTCCGGATGGCGGTCTACCGACAATGAGCTACCAAATATTACAACGCCCGCGTGCGCCCCAAGACTTTTCTGCCGGGAGACCTGATCCTTCGACGAGCTGAGGTCTCGAAGCCGACGGAATGAAGCAAGCTAGCTCCGAACTGGGAGGGGCCCTACTGGATCACCGAAGCACTCCGTCACGGAGCATACAAGATTGAAGAGCTTGATGGGAGGCCGCTCCCCCGGATGTAGAACGCTGACAACCTCCGTCGGTACTATCAGTAGTGCATTTCCTTCTTACATTAAATACCATGCTTGTATTCTTTTGGGTTTTCACCCCTCATTTCACATTAATAAACTTGAGTTTTAGCATCTCAGTTTTTCAGCAAAAAGCCCTGGGCCAGCCAGGCACAAAGCCCAGTGTACCACTGGTAGAGCGATGTACCATCGGCCCTCAGCAACTAAAGCTCGACCCCGTTTGACACAAAAACCCCTAGGCCAGCCAGGTACAAAGCCCAATGTACCACTGGCAGAGTGATGTACCATCGGCTCTCAACAACTAAAGCCCGACCCTGGTCGGCACAAAAAGCCCTGGGCCAGCCAGGCACAAAGCCTAGTGTACCACTGGCAGAGCGATGTACCATCGGCTCTCAGCAACTAAAGCTTGACCCTGTTTGGCAAAAAACCCTAGACCAGCCAGGCACAAAGCCCAGTGTACCATTGGCAGAGCGATGTACCATCGGCTCTCAGCAACTAAAGCCCGACCCCATTCGGCACAAAACGCCCTAGGCCAGCCAGGCACAAAGCCCAGTGTACCACTGGCAGAGCGATGTACCATCGGCTCTCAACAACTAAAGCCCGACCCCGATCGGCACAAAAAGCCCTGGCCAGCCAGGTACAAAGCCCAGTGTACCAATGGTAGAGCGATGTACCATCAGCTCTCAACAACTAAAGCCTGACCCTGGTCGGCACAAAAAGCCCTGGGCCAGCCAGGCACAAAGCCTAGTGTACCACTGGCAGAGTGATGTACCATCGGCTCTCAACAACTAAAGCCCAACCCCATTCGGCACAAAAAGGCTTGGGCCAGCTAGGCACAAAGCCCAGTGTACCACTAGCAGAATGATGTACCATCGGCTCTCAACAACTAAAGCCCGACCCCGGTCAGCACAAAAAGCCCTGGGCCAGCCAGGCACAAAGCCCAGTGTACCACTGGCAGAGCGATGTACCATCAGCTCTCAACAACTAAAGCCTGACCCCGGTCGGCACAAAAAGCCCTGGGCCAGCCAGGCACAAAGCCCAGTGTACCACTGGCAGAGCGATGTACCATCGGCTCTCAACAACTAAAGCCCGACCTCGGTCGGCACAAAAAGCCCTGGGCCAGCCAGGCACAAAGCCCAGTGTACCATTGGCAGAGCGATGTACCATCAGCTCTCTGCAACTAAAGCCCAACCCCATTCGGCACAAAAAGCCCTGGGCCAGCCAGGCACAAAGCCCAATGTACCACTGGTAGAGCGAGGTACCATCGGCTCTCAATAACTAAAGCCCGACCCTGTTCGGCGCCAAAAAGCCCTGGGCCAGCCAGGCACAAAGCCCAGTATACCACTAGCAGAGCGATGTACCATCGGCTCTCAACAACAAGCCCGACCCTGTTCGGCACCAAAACCCTTAGGCCAGCTAGGCACGAAGCCCAGGGTACCATTGACAAAGCGGCATGCAATTGGCCCCTAGAAGCCCGAGTCTATCTTGGCCTTCCGAGTCCGATGCTCCATCGGTCACCGGGAGTCCATACTCCTCGATTCTAGGATTCGGTCCTACAGGGCTAAGTCGAGGTTATTCGAGAATGAGTTAAAGGTTGCTCCTCGATACTGACGAAGCCCCTAAGGGTCCCATGTCGGCAGCCAAAGGACTTGGGGTAGAAACGACAATTGGGAAAAGATGATTCTCATTGAAGGAAAAATTGTACTTCATTAATTCAAAGTGTTTACAAAATGCCGACCAAGTCGGATTTACAAAAAAAAAAGGTAAAAGTAAAATACAACTTGAAGCTCATGGTTCGGCCAGCGCAGGCTCATCGTCAGACGAGCCAACCTCGGAAAGACGCTCTAGCTCGACCTCAAGAGCCTGTGGAAAGTCTAGGTCTCGGGCAACCTTTTCCTTTCCATGCTGAAACCCCTGGAGGTACGCTTCCACCGAAGCTTCGGCCAGCTCGTCCATGAAGCGCTCGGACGCCCTAAACTCCTCTATGGCCCTAGCAGCCCTGGCCTTAACAGCTGCCTCCACCTCGGCAGCTCGATCTTCCTTCTCTGCAGCTAGAGATGCCGCCGCTGCCCTCTCAGCCTCCAGGGCATGACCCGTTTCCTCCTCGGCCTTCTTCGCCCTCTCCTCGGTCTCCTTCGCCCTCTCCTTGGCCTCGCCTGCCCGATTCTTGACTGTCTGGATGGTCGCTATCAACTCTGAAATATGCAGGTCCTTGGCCGCGACGGCACTTTCGGCCTCCATCAGCTGGCTGAGTGCCGCCCACAAACGGTTGGTCTCAACTTCTACCCGGCTCTCGGCCGCCTTTATCTCATCTGCTCGAGCAGTCCTGACCGATTCCAAGGCCCTCTCGGCCGCCTCCGCTCGAGCACGAGCCTCCTCGGCCTCTTTCTGGGCCTCCCGCATGAGGGTCTTTCCCCCATGGATGACCTCTCATAGCCGCCAAGGAGTTCGCAATCTGCATGCAGGCCTCATGTCTAAAAGAGAAAGGAATAGGAAAAGGGAAATCTAAAGGCAAGGGGCTGCAAGACTACTTACTTTGACCAGGGCTACGTAGGACTCTCGGAAGAACATAGCTGCCTTCAAATGGCTAAGTTCTTCCTGGACCTCGGGCATGAAGATTGATGAGATGAGCCGCTTCGCCCAGCGCCCATCATTCAAAATGGAGTCCCTAGGCGGCCTCGGCCTGACTCCATTTCCTCCAGCAGCCTCAGAGGTTTCGGACTCGGTGCGAGGAGGGCTACTTGCCGGTGCCTGCTCCGGAGGCGGACTTGCTGGTCCCGACGGTCCCTCACCCCAACTCCTTGTTGCCTCGGTGGGGACTGGTCCGCTGGGAGCGGGTGGCTCCTCTGCTATCGCTGGCTCCTCCGTGGCAGGCTCCTCTGTTGTTGCCCCCTCGACCACCGCCTTTTATGGCAGGGTGTCGGCTGTCAGATCGATCTCCGGGGTGGTCGGAGGCTCTTGCGAAGCATGTGGCTCGGGCAGCCGCACTGTCGGGCATTTCGGGGCCGGAGTTTGCTGCCCCTCGCTCGGCCCTTCCTGGGCCCTCCTCTTGGCAGCGGCCTTCATGAGTCTATGGGTCGGGACCTTCATGGCTGTACAGCATCGGCCGGGGTCAAAAAAAAAAAAAAAACAGGAAGACTGACTAAGTATGATGGAGACTTACCCCGATGGGAGATGAGACCCGCCGACTGAAGGTTTTCCTCTGTTAGAAGTAGGTTGTACCGAGGGATGTCGGTAGTCAACAGCTGCCCCAATGCTTCTTTGTCTCCAGGATGGACGGTGGAATTCATGTTACCTCGGAGGTCAAGTCCCCCCACCAGGGATTAACCTGATCTAGGTTGGCAAAGAAAAATCGGAATTTCCATCCCTTGATGGAGGTAGGAAGAAGAAGCTTTAGGACTCGGCCGGGTTGGGTCTGGAACAGCCACCAATCCTTCTGAGCCCGAAGGATGTAGAAAGAGCGAAAAATGTAGACTTGGGGGGTAATGTGGAGGTGATGGCAGAGGACGACGAAGGCACTAACTACCCAAAGGGAGTTCGGGACCAGTTGAGAAGGGGTCAAGGAGTAATAGTCAAGGAGGTTAATGAAAAAAGGAGGAAAGGGTGGGCGGAGGCCCACCCTCAGGGAAATTTCATAAACGGCCACTCGGCCGGAGAGGAAATCACTCTATCATCGGGAGTCGGGAGATAGAGCCCAATCTCCCAGGGGATTAGGTAATAGGCCCGGATGTTTACCAAATCCTGGCTGTTACCATGGAGGCGACCCCCTCCGGGGATTCCGCCCCTACCCTCAAGGAGGTGCTGACCTCCGTCCGGTGTCTCCTCGATGGGGCCCTGCCAGCCGCCGCCGGGCGCCTCCCTGGGAGCCTCCCCGGCGATCCGCTGCCGGGTCAGAGGGATGTGGTCCTCCGAATTAGAGGACCACTCAAGAGAAGGTGAAGGAGAAGGGAGAGAAGAAGGAGAAGCATGAAGCCTCTAAGAAGAAGGACGATCCTCTTAATCGTCCTTCGAGGTCCAGGACTAGGAACTCATTGTGGGAAGAAGGAACAGAGAGGTCTAGAAGAGACAAAGAGATGACCCGAGGAAGAAAATGGCGTGCGTAGGCTCTCAGGTTGCAGGGAAGGCCAGGAGGTAGAAGATCAGAAGATCAGAGGAAGAAGACAATGATGGCAGGAGCAGTGTGGCCAGATTCAACCCCCACCCGAGTTTTATTTAGTTTCGAATTGTCCCACCTTATCTCGTCAGCCACGTGAACTTCCACCATAGCTGGGCTGCCTCGGTGATCGCTCGGCGCATGATACGATCTGCCTCTGGCCAATGATGGGACGCTGCTGACGTCATCGTTATGATGGGCAATGATGGCACGACTTTCCTCATAGACTTCGAAGGATCAACCTTGCCTCGAGGATGATTGCCGCAGATCGGGTGGATTGTAGTGGCCACCCTTTCGCATCCCTATGTCGCCCGCTCAAAGTCATTGTGGCGCCCAGAGACACGTGTCTGGGAGCGGTTCGCAAAGGACGAGGATCAGCCACGTGGGAGGTAACACCCGTTTTACCTTTCTGGGGTGGGCCCGCTTCGTCTCAAGGGTGGGGGGCATCTGATATGGCTAATCCAACGCCATCAGAATAAATGGTAACGCCAACTGACGGAGGCCCTCTCGGCCTCATGAGCCCCCCTTGGTAGTGGACTCCATGAACAGTATCGCAACCCCTGAGACCCCCTCAGTCTCGGGCTGCATGAATAGTGCCCACCTACGAGTTCCAGTCTCAACCTCGAGCCGCAGCTCCCGCGCTCCATGAACAGTATCTCAACCCCCGAGACCCCCTCGGTCTCGGGCTGCATGAACAGTGCCTGGCCTCGAGTTCCAGTCTCAACCTTGAGCCCCAACTCCCACGCTCCATGAATAGTATCTCAACTGCATGAACAGTGCCCAACCTCGAGCCGCAGCACCTGGGCTCGATGAACAGTATCTCAACCCCCAAGACCCCCTCGGTCTCGAGCCGCATGAACAGTGCCAGGCCTCGAGTTCCAGTCTCAACCTCGAGCCGTAGCTCCCGGGCTCCATGAACAGTATCGCAACCCCCGAGACCCCTCGGTCTCGGGCCGCATGAACAGTGCCCAGCCTCGAGTTCCAGTCTCAACCTCGAGCCACAGCTCCTGGGCTCCATGAACAGTATCTCAACCCCCGAGACCCCCTCAGTCTCGGGCTGCATGAACAGTGCCCGGCCTCGAGTTCCAGTCTCAACCTCGAGCCGTAGCTCCCAGGCTCCATGAACAGTATCTCAACCCCCGAGACCCCCTCGGTCTCGGGCCGCATGAATAGTGCCCGGCCTTGAGTTTCAGTCTCAACCTCGAGCCGCAGCTCCCGGGCTCCATGAACAGTATCTCAACCCTCGAGACCCCCTCGGTCTTGGGCCGCATGAACAGTGCCCGGCCTCGAGTTCTAGTCTCAACCTCGAGCCGCAACTCCCGGGCTCCATGAACAGTATCTCAACCCCCGAGACCCCCTCGATCTCGGGCTGCATGAACAGTGCTCAGTCTTGAGTTCCAGTCTCAACCTCGAGCCGCAGCTCCCAGGCTCCATGAACAGTATCTCAACCCCTGAGACCCCCTCGGTCTCGGGCTACATGAACAGTGCTCGGCCTCGAGTTCCAGTCTCAACCTCGAGCCGCAGCACCTGGGCTCCATGAACAGTATCTCAACCCCCGAGACCCCCTCGGTCTTGAGCCGCATGAACAGTGCCCAGCCTCGAGTTCCAGTCTCAACCTTGAGCCACAGCTCCCGGGCTCCATGAACAATATCTCAACCCCCGAGACCCCCTCGGTCTCGTGCCCGGCCTCGAGTTCCAGTCTCAACCTCGAGCCGCAGCTCCTGGGCTCCATGAACGGTATCTCAACCCCCGAGACCCCCTCGGTCTCAGGCTGCATGAACAGTGCACGGCCTCGAGTTCCAGTCTCAACCTCGAGCCACAGCTCCCGGGCTCCATGAGCAGTATCTCAACCCTCGAGACCCCCTTGGTCCCGGGCTCCATGAACATTATCTCAACCCCCGAGACCCCCTCGGTCTCGGGCCGCATGAACAGTGCTCAGCCTCGAGTTCTAGTCTCAACCTCGAGCCGCAACTCCTGGGCTCCATGAACAGTATCTCAACCCCCGAGACCCCCTCGGTCTCGGGCTGCATGAACAGTGCCCGGCCTCGAGTTCTAGTCTCAACCTCGAGCCGTAGCTCCTGGGCTCCATGAATAGTATCTCAACCCCTGAGACCCCCTCGGTCTCGGTCCGCATGAATAGAGCCCGATACATGGTCTGACCCTTGAGCCTAGCAACCTATAGCCCCGGGCCACCTGGCATGCCCACGTGGTCTGCCGTACATCCGTAGCAGTGTGTGGCCATACCTCATAATGGCGCATGGTCCATCGCATGTCTATCACTGTGCATGACCATACCCCGTTACAGCGTACGGTCCGTCACCCACCTACAACTGTGCGCGGTCACATTCGGCAACAGTGCGCACCAGGTATAACCACGGACACCAGATACCTATGAAACCGTACTGACAGGTGACGCAGGACACCTCCGACATGCACGGTGACAGTACGATCTGTCACTGTCAGCCTCATCTTTTTGTCCGTTATTGAACGAGGTACCTTGAAATCAGCAATCTTCCGAAACGGAAGGGTGTATCTTCGAACAGGTATAAAAGCGCACACTCTCCCTGTAAGTAAAAAAAAAAAACTATAATTTTTCTAGCTTCTTCTTACTAGTTAAACCCTAACTTTCTAGCTTCCACCTACTAGTCAGTTCTTGTCTGTTCCCGAGTGACTAACTTGAGCGTCGGAGGGTCCCTACCGGAGCATCCAGTCTCCGGGAACTTTTTTTGCAGGAGTCCGGCGAGAAGGACGTCCATTTCTCCGACGTTTAAAGAAAGTGACTCGGTGTCAACACTTACCTTTCTGTTCTTATCGATTTGGAGATCATTGCCGTTTGCTATGTCTATCATTAGCTGGAACGTAAAAGCATTTGGTGATCCAATCAAAAGACATGGTTAAATATTTGATTTCAAAATCTGGTTGCCTCTTGACCAGAATTCAAGAATCTAAACTTCAGCTGCTTGGTACTGTGAGTACATCGGGAGGTATTCTTGTTGAGTGGAATGGAAATAAATTTCAAGTAACCGATCATTTTTTGGGCAAATTCTCGGACAAAGTCTATATTTTTTTCAAAATATTACCCCCAACCTTTTTATCATGTACTCGTTAATAACTCGTTGCCGAATTCAATCTGTGACCTATATTAACATTAAACAATACAGTCTATGCTGATATTAGTTTCTATAGTTTTAAATGGCACAATTTTTTGTTTGTGATGGTCTAGAAGACCTTGGTTAAACAAGCCTTGGCCTTTGCACATGCACGCAACGCTTTCAACAAAGTTAGTCAAGCATCATAATCATTATAACTCAAATGCTTCTATATAAATTATTAATAATAATTGCACCATAAAGAATGAAATTGAAGAACATTGACATGGAGCACGTTCATCCTTCTTAAGAGGTCCTTCTTAATTTGCTCGTACCATCAAAATGGCTCCACTGCTACATCCCTGCTTGCATCTTAATTATATATTTTGCCCTTTATGATTACAATTTACGACTAAGCCATAAATTATGTCAGAATCTTAAAAGAAACATAATGCCGTGCAAATTGGGTTATGTCAGAAGATATAAAAGAAACTGCATGAAAAATACCAACTAAGATTGTTTGAAAAGGACTAGAATCTTGTAATTTATATGCATGTAAAGATTCTTAATAAGTTCGGTTGGTTTGTCTGTCATGAAAGAATCTAGCACGCTTTAGAACTTGAATTCTTAAAATTGGAAATAAGAAATTTATTATCACAAAATTTAAGGTGGTATTGCAACATATGAGATCTAGTGCAGTCCGTGTAAATGGGACCTTCCTTTTCTGCAATTTTTTTGTACTTCTCTCTACTATTAGGGTCAACTCATCTAGAAGGTTGGATCTGTGGGCTATATCGGGTCAACCTTTTTAGTATAGTAGGCCATATCAATACATCCGTGTCAGATTGAGTTGGGTCATGCGAGTCTGTTTCACACCTCAGATGTTTTTGCCATTTCAATCTGTCGGCATTCACTCCCTTATTTGTACCACTAGCTAAGAGTACCAGTGGTTCTCTCCTCCCATAATGCTATCTAAACTTCATCATCCTTTCCGTATGGCAACAATAATATTCTCTTCTTCTCTTAATTCATTGTAAGAAAAGTAGGTATAATAGCCTAATTGTAGCACCTACTTTGCACCGTTCTATTTTTTCATGATATTTAAACTTAAATATTTTTAATTATTTTTTGTATTTATGATAAAATATAAAAATCATAGAGTTCAGGGGATTATTTTATTTATGTTTTTTTAAATTATTGAAAAATAATGCTTTGCCCCCACATTTATGATGAATTGTTAGGAATCATGGAAATTGCAACATGTTTAGTGATAATATACTTTGCTTTCTATATATGATAAATTATTATTTATTAATTTGTAATTTTTTATTTTTCTCATCAATTTGATCAGACTTCTTATTTACCGGTCCAACAAGAATTTATATTAAAAATTATAAAGTATTTAAATTTATGTATTCAGTGCCATTGTTACAGAGCAGTTAGATCATACCCCTCTAATTTTAAATTTTTAAGTGCCTAAAGCATGGGAGAACAAGGGCACACATGGATAGGAGCACCAAGCGAGTGTTAGACTTGTAGATTTGTTTGTGCTTATGGACCGTAGGCTTGCAGTTTATTATAAAATGTTACATCTCTGAACATTTGGACATAATTCTTTGATTCATTCTTTAAATTGGTTTGGATTCAAAAGATTTTGATAGTTCTCTTTAGATGGTGGAGTTGTTTTGGTAAAATTACAGAATTTATTTCAATTCTGTTGTTGCCTTGCATATGATGAGGTTTAACTTTGCGTAAATGCATGATTTATCATATTTCTCAACAAGGTTTTGGTTTAGGTTGTGACAGAATCTTACTCATTGTAGTAGAGTCTGCTTCAGTTCACCGCTTTTGCTAGCCATGTGTGCCCTTTGCCAAGGGTACCGTGAGCTCAAGCATGGTGGCTTCAACATGACCGACCATTGGTTCATATTTTGTTTCCCTTAGGTAGTGTTTGATAGCTTTTTGGCTATCCCTGGATAAATGTACAGGATAGCATTTATCCAGAGGATAGGTAAGGGGATAAGCACCTTTTTAAAATTACCACTATGCCATCAAGGGATAACTTTAGTTATTCCTGGGTTCCCTAGGGAATAAGTCCAGGGGATAACCCATGGTTAAACATGGGTTATCCCTTCTGGTTAAACTTTTTCAGCACTATCCCCTGTAGCTATAGCATTTGGGGATAAAGGAAGATATCCAGGGGATATCTCTCCTTATCCACCATATCAAACACACCCTTATATGTCTATCTCAGGTACATGTTTGTTTGAAAAGAAAATGAGAAATGAGCGAGTTTACGAGCTTTGTAGGGTGGCACGTGAACATGAAGAGGCAAGGACAGAGGGCGAAGTAGCGATCAACTAGGGAATGTGAGCTACTGATGTTTCCAAATATCTCAAATATCCCTCATGGGCTAGAGATTAATTGATGATTTCAAATAGGAAGAAAATGGACTTATTGCTTTTCCTAAAGCGTAGCGCATGGGGCTATGTTTTTGATGATGGTAGCTAGAAATCATACCATTCATCTCCTACTTTTATAGGATTTGAATTTAAATCCGAATCATATTCTTCATTGATGGCTGTCTCTTGTATTTCTCCTAATTATCATGCTAAAGCATATCAAAGTATGAAGAGTTGTTGAGCATATGTTTTCTTTTTAGTTGACTTTTGTAGCAGCTTTGTACTAGTTTCTTATATCACACATCCCATTCTAAATGAAGTCAAGATTGTAAGTAATGTTAAGAGTTTTTCATATGTTGGCTATCGTTAATTGTTACTAATTTTAATTTTATAAAACTAGCTAAAAAAATATAGTCTAATGATGCAAGTAGGATGAATCCATTGTTGATAAATATGATCCATATAATTTTAGACTTGAGTTCACCTTTATTGATGATGTGATTGGTAGTTTGAGTGGATTTAAAGTCCAATAGTATTTTATGATGGGCCCCTATTAGAGTTTCGTTATAAATAAACTAGGTCCCCTTTTCTTTCCTTATATATTATCTTCATTTTTTTTATTAAGAACAACACTTGAAGGAGGAGCAAGAAGAGAAAGATCTAAACCAAGGCATTCGTAGTGAGTGTTTCTTCGAAATGTACCTTATGTTAGTGTAGTTGATTGCTTGTTATATGCATAAATCTTCACTACATTAGACACAGCTGATATAGTAAATGTTCTTAGTAAATATTTATTAAATATTGGTTTGAACATTGAAAGGTTGCGAGGATAATGATAAAGTACTTAATAAAAATAAAGATTTTATATTATTCTATACGAAGATAGATAATCTTAAATAATTAATTACTCATATTCAACTTTTTTAGCTAATTGTTTTAATGATATAAAATTCACTATAGGCTATGATTTATATTAGCTAAAGTATCCATATATTGTAAAGGTGTTAAAAAACAATCATGGATTCTTGTATTATACATGCTATATTTATTGCATATTATGGAGTTGCAATAGTAGGTATATAGTTAAACAAATTTATCTCAAGGTTTACTATTGATTATTCGATCTCTAAACCACTAAAGATTTATTATGATAATAATTATATTTTGTTCTTTTAAAAAATGATAAAATATAAATAGGTCTGAATATATTGAGATTAGATATCTCATAGACAAAAAATTAATATAGAAAAGAGATATTGTTGTTAAGTATATTGGTACAAAAAGGCATGACTACTTTTTTGTTGATCAAGTTACTAACCCATTTAGTTATGAAAGATGATGATAGGAATATTTTAGGATCTTTTGTTGTACCTAATTAGTGAGAGCTGGGGGGGGGGGGGGGGGGGGGGGGGGGGGGTGGGGTGTTAAGAAAGAGCACCTCTTCCTTTGCAGTGAGATGAAGGAATGGAGGGGGGGGAAGAAAGAAAGAGGACCTCTTCCCTTGCAGTGAGATGAAGGAATGGAATGTATTGGGATACGATAAAGAGGGAACGACCGCTTTGCTTTGCCTCAAATTGGGACGGGAAGAGGATTGCTATCCTATCGTTTTATCTCACCGACGCAACGGGCTTAGAATTAGGTGCAAATACAAAGTGCATCCCCTTCTGAGTTGCACCCATTGGGGCACCCCCCACCTCTCTCTCTCTCTCTCTCTCTCTCTCTCTCTGACATGTGGGCCCCATCTTCTGCCCATGATGAAGGCTGCTGTGAGGCATAGGAGGGCCCCTCGTTTGCCTTTAATAATTGCCCTCAATGGACCAGCAAACGATTACTTCGGGAGGGAGGAATGCATCAAATGCTGGTGCTTGGTGAGTGCAATGCCCGCGATTGATGTAGTCTTAAAGCGTTCGGAATTAGCGAGGAGGGACAGGGACTTTCCTAAAGCGTTCGGAATGCCCGTAATTGATCTTTATAATTTTCATAATCCATAGCATTTTGTAAAAATTATGTTGGATAAGTGATTTTCTTCTCCTTCTTTTCTTTTTTTTTAAATATTCTATATGCTTACTGTTTCTTTTTTTCCATTAATTTTTTTTAAAATACAAATCACTTTTAGAATTCACCTCTAAAACAACTATAATAATCAAAACTTAATCCCAAACTAATTAAAATTAGCTATATCAATATTTTTCTTCTTTTTAATTTTAAGTTATTTTTAGTTTTTAATTAGATGTACTTACTATTGATATATATGATCTATATGGTTGCACTTTTATTGACAATATGGTTGATGGTTTATATAGACCTGAAGTCTGAATAGTGTCCCATAATTGAATGATCTAGTAGGTTTTGTTATGAATGGCTGGGTTCTTTTTTTTTCCTCATATAATCATTTTTTTCATTGAGAACACTACTTGAAAGAAAGTAAGAAGAGGAAGATTTAAAGCAAGACATTCTCGATGAGTGCTTCTTCGGATTGATTGCATAAATCAAAGATGGTGAAACAAGATCTAATTAATAATGAATTTATTTTATTACTATATTAATATTCTAAAATCTCACATATATAATCTTAAAAATCCCCACAAGCGAACCAGGTTAAACTTGCTTTTGTTTTATTCTCTAAATTTTTTATTGTTTTATTTAACCATTCGTTAGGTTTCAACGCAGGATGCTTGCTGGTTCCTCAGAGATCATTTTTCCCTCTGGATGGGCATGTTAGCGTACAACTAAATAAAGTCTAGTGAGTGACAGACACTAGAGTGAATTTTCTTTATTAATTTCTGAGTTATCATAGCATTAATTGCTCTGCTTTGGTACAAGGACTCAACACAAAAGCCATAACTGCCTAAAGGCAAATTTCCGCTGAAGTAACGTTTCGATGACTCAGAAGTGAAACCACCTGCGAGCCATGGCTTAGATGCCCAGAGACCATCAGCTTCTGCGAACAGCAAGAATTGAATTGAACCTCGAAGCTGTTTCTGTTTATATTTTAATTGACATAATGGAATCCAGGTGCACGTGACAACATGCAATGGTGGTCAGTTTTAAAGACTCAGGCATTGATAATTATAAAGCACTCACAAAATTTTTTAAAAAGTTTAAGATTTTATAATTTAAACTAAAATAAAAAATAATGTTATTAATACTTAATTATATGTATACGATTTTAAGAGCAAAAAAACCATGAAATTAAGATTAAAACAAAAGGCAATAGTAAAAATGTCCTAGACAAGATGGTGTGAGTATATAACTGAAAAAAGAGAATCATCTAGATAATGAATAGATTAAGCCAAGTAATTGAGACAATAAAATACGGAAGTTGATTTTCAAGCAACAATAAATCTCGAAAGATAAGACCTCTGAACCACATGTTACAGAATAGCAACGATTCAAGCTCCCTCACAAGCAAATTCCCCGGCTCATCATTTGCAATAAATATTTGAACGAGGAAGCATCCATCGAGTAGTAGCATCTCGATGAAATAAAATGTCTGGAAAGCTATTTGCTTTTCTCATCCCGATCTTTACTTCAGTTTCAATTTAGTCATGGTGCGACAATCCGTGGAAATTCCTTTGAAAGAGATCGCAAATGTTTGTTTGAAGGCGCAAGCAAGTCTTGAAAGAGAGGACTTTCGAACCACTTGCCATCGAAGATTTTTTAATCAGTCTCTTTCTCTATTTTTTTTATTTTTTTTTTTTCTCAAGTCTTGGAAGAGAAGAATTTTCAGCAGCGTGTTGTGCATGGAAGATTTTTCCGCAATCAAGTCTTGAAAGAGAGGATTTTTGAATCATGTGTCATAGAAGATTTTCGAATCAGTCATTGTTAGCCTTGTAAGAGAATATTTTCAACTATATGTCATGGGACATTTTTTAATCGGTCATTTTTAGCCTTGTAAGAGAAGATTTTTATCCAATCAATTCTTGAAGGAGAGGATTTTCTAACCACATGTTGTGAAAGATTTTTACACAATCAATTCTTGAAAGAGAGGATTTTTGTAAGAGAAGATTTTCTAATCACGTGTTGTGTTGTGGAAGATTTTTACGCAAGCTTGAAGATTTTTACGCAAGTTACTAACCCATTTAGCAGGTTATGTCAAAAAAAAAAAAAAACTGACCATAGGAAGGGCAGAGGAAAGAAAGAGCACCTCTTCCTTTGCAGTCAGATGAAGGAATGGAATGTATTGGGATACGATAAAAGAGGGAACAACCGCTTTTCTTTGCCTCAAATTAGGACGGGAAGAGGATGGCTATCTTTTTATCTCACCGACGCAACGGGCTTAGAATTAGGTGGAAATACCACAGTGCCCTCAATGACCAGCAATTTACTTCGGGAGGGAGGAATGCATCAAATGCTGGTGCTTGGTGAGTGCAATGCCCGCGATTAATGTAGTCTTAAAGCGTTCGGAATGAGCACGAGAGGAGGGACAGGGACTTTCCTAAAGCGTTCGGAATGCCCATAATTGATCTTTATAATTTTTATAATCCATGGCATTTTGTAAAAATTATGTTGGATGAATGATTTTCTTCTCCTTTTTTTTTTTTTAAAATATTTTATATGCTTACTGTTTTCATTTTTTTTTCCTTTAAGATTTTTTTTTGAAATACAAATCACTTTTAGAATTCACCCCTAAAACAACTACAATATTAAAATCTTAATCTCAAACTAATCAAAATTAGCTATATCAAATTTTTTCATTCTTTTAATTTTAAGTTTTTTAAAATTTTTAATTAGATGTACTTACTATTGATATATATGATCTATATGGTTGCAATTTTATTGGCAATATGGTTGATGGTTTATATGGACCTAAAGTCGAATAGTGTCACATAATTGAAGGATTTATCTATCAGGTTTCGTTATGAATGGTTGGGTTCTTCTTTTCTCCTCAGTTATCAATTTTTTCATTGAGAATACTGCTTGGAGGAAAGTAAGAAGAAGAAGATTTAAAGCAAGACATTCTCGATGAGTATTTCTTCAAATTGATTGTATAAATCAAACATCGTGAAACAAGATCTAATTAACAATGAATTTATTTTATTACTATATTGATATTCTAAAATCTCACATATATAATCTTAAAAATCCCCACAAGCGAACCTGGTTAAACCTTGCTTTTGTTTTATTCTCTATTATTTTTTATTGTTTTATTTAACCATTCGTTAGGTTTCAACGCAGGAAGCTTGCTGCTTCCTCAGAGATCATTTTTCCCTCTGGATGGGCATGTTAGCGTACAAGTAAATAAAGTCTAGTGAGTGACAGACACTAGAGTGAATTTTTTTGTTAATTTCTGAGTTACCATAGCATTGCTCTGCTTGGTACAAGGACTCGACACAAAAGCCATAACTCAAAGACTAAACAAATCACACGAGATGAATAATGACCACCCAATCAAACACCATGACGGAGCCAATAACCTTGAAGAGCTGAACGGAATTTTACTTCTTCATTACCAGAAACAGAAATCAAATGCTGCACTTAACCATGCTATTTTTAGGACAATGGTCACCGCTGCTGGTTACCTTTGTATTAACCTAAAACAGCATAGACAGCTTGAAGAATTGTGAGTGCAATGAGCAGAACAGCTGCTACTAATGAAATGAATGCCCATGGATTGCTGAAATAGTCGTGCACAAGGTCAGCACGCCACCTATGGCATCTCGACTGGCAATAAGCATTCAGGTCTTTCTACACATCCTTAAGATAGCTTGCTTCACGTTCAGTTGAAACACCTTCACCTAGTTTGTTGAAGAGCGATGCAATTCTCTCATCATCACCGAGATTCGGACAAATGATCCCTTCCTGGTTGAGCAACTGAACATCTCTCGACGTATTGATGATCTCATCCAAGAATATGGTATAATGAGTGACATCCAACCCGTGTTTACAGCAACATTGCTCCAAAGCAATGAGATTTACAAAAATATAGTTTGTGTAATCATCAACGTCAATAGCTGGGATTCCCAATTCCCCTCTATCAAATGAAATATCTAGAAAGCTATTTGCTTTTCTCACCTTGACCTTCACTCCAGCCTCGACAAATTTGGTCACGGTGGGGGCAATCCTCCTAGATTTCTTTGAAGGCAACGGATTGTTACAGCATGGCAACACCTTCGAGAGACAGTGCATGGTCCTATCGATTGTCGAAGATAAAGCAGAACAACGTATTTTGATGGTACTTGCCAGCAGCTTCTTCTGTTGCCCAGGTTGTTTAATTTTGGAATATTAGAGAGCCATTCGTGTAATAAGTGGAGAAAATGATCTACCTCTAATTCTTGTTCGAGTTGCCTTTGTTGTGGAATGTACGCCTTATCTGGTAGAAACTCTATAAATGAAGAGAAGATAGCTTTTTGAAGACGGAAGTTGTCCCACCCTGGCATGCTCAATGTATCGAGGAGATGCTTGACAATGAAATACGGAAGTTGATTTTCGAGCAACAGCAAGTCTCGAAAGATAAGGCCCTGGAACCACATGTTATCGAATAGCAACGACTTGAGCTCCGCCACTTGCAAAGTTCGCTCATCATCGTCATCACAATACACAATGAATATTTGAACGAGGAAGCATCCATCAAGTAGTAGCATCTCGATGAACTGCTCACTGTCCAAATCGATCACCTCCGAGTAGCAGTCCCGGGCCTGCTTTTCCAAATCCTTTATCTTTCTAAGGTTCTCGTTATTGTTTCCTTTTGGAACTATGGAGAGGTAGTGGTGCAGCATCCGCCACTTGAGCTCCTCTATGGCCTTCAGGTCCATGGACTTGCCGCGATGGTAAGGGCCGATGGAGACCATTTTTGGCTCGTAGTCGTGCTGATTCCATTGTCGCAAACTTGAAGGCACTCTGAAGATGGTTGGATTAGCCGGGGGTTTTCTATGCATTGATATACCCGCTTTGTATTTGATAGATTCCAACCATGTTGCCTCGATCTCTAATGCAACGTGTTGGTTGATTTCCGCTGATGTCCTTCTTTGATCCATTCTAACGTTTCACCCTTCAGATGACTCAGAAGTGAAACTTTGGAGGTAGCAAGGAAGGGCCTGCGACATCCTTTATTTATAGCCGTCGGGCCAGCTTAGATGCTGGGTGTAGACCAGGGACGCTTCGTCCACAAGGGCAGCTCCAACAATTGAGTAGCTACTATTGCTGTTAAATTCTGTTCTTCGACTTAAAAAAAGCACACATTAGGATCCGGATAACACTCTTTCTTCTGAGTAAACCTGCATGACAGTCTTCATACAGTAATCACAGGGAGTGATCCCTGCGGAAGACCCTTCGACGTCTAAATTAGTGAATACTCTCAATAAACAGATGAGGAGGAGAAGGTTGTTGAAAAGAATGCTTCCGAGAGAGTTTTTGGAGAGCAATGGCCTCTGCTTCATTTTTAAGGGCTTAGAATTGCCTTCTAGAGCGTATCTGGAGGGTCTTGGGATTTGGTATTTGTGCTCTGCAGAGAGGGTAAGCAGTTACCTGATTTTTTGGACGCATTTAAGAAGTTGAAAGCCGATACGATTGAAATCTCATCGGTTATGATGATTGATGGTTGAGAAGGCCGATGGACGCCTTATCGAGAATTTGAAATCTCGTTGATCGTGAAGGGCGTGCTGCATTTGGTATCTGTTTCTACATTGGGATGCCTACTCCGAAATCCTTGTGATTCTTGTGGTTTATCCTCCTAGATATCGGGCGTAGTTTGAAATAGTAATGCCGCTTATGTTGAAGGGATGAGGATCGATCCTGCTGAGGTATGAAGATAGCTTGACCCTGCTGAGGTACGGAGATAGCTTGGCAAGATAGCTCGGTAAGATAGTTCAGCTCTGCCGAGGTATGGAGATAGCTCGGCCTTGTCGAGGTTCGAAGATTGCAAGTAGCGCTACTTATTTTTTTGTAACGAAGAAGGGACGTTCTCTGATTATAATAGTTAACGGGTTAGAGCCCAGAAGCGAGTCTTACCAACTTTCACGTCTATCCATCTATTGCGATGATGATTTTGCCCCGCATCACATACCCCTACTGCCTAGTCCAAAGTATAGGTTCGGGCATAGCGAGTAGAGTCCAGAATGGCCCAATTTCATTAGTGGAGTTTATATCCGCAGAGGCGCATCACGATGGCTCCATAAATGCCAAGCCGTCACTCCATTATTTCTTCTCATTGAACGAGGAGAGTCTTTTTGAATTCTGACAAAGGGCATTTGGCTAGGTGAAATGTGGCCAAATCAAAGATCAAGGCATGTGAGCCGATGAACCTTAATTCTGCAAGGTTTTTCCCATAAGTGTCCTTCTATCCTTCTGCTTGGTGCTTTAAAAGGGGGAGGTCAGGTATCGCCTATGGCCACCTGAGTTTTGAATGTTTTGCCTTCACGCTTCCTCTGTCTTCCTTCTACCTTTTGTTGATGAGGCAGGCTCAAGGTGTCAAGCTTTTTACCCGGGAGTGCTATTTCGTTGGATGAAGGAGGAACCAGCTTTAAGAAGTTTAATGGGGCTTCGCTCATGTTGGTGTTGGGAGCCGAAGGGTCCTCAACCTTCCCCAACATTCGGATTGAAAATCGAAGCTCAAATGGAGAAGTTGCTGAGAAGCTAACCATGCAGGAAGCGCTGAAGAGCGGTTCTGCTAAGCCTAGCCAAGCCATAAATAAGATGGCATTGGAGGCAGCCCCGAGTTACTTCCTTCATTAACACATGAGTACTTGGAAATGCGAAAGATCATACGAGAAATGCTAAAAAGCAATTATGCATGGTTGCATCGGGTCATAAATCAGAAATGGCTATTGTGCTGTTCCACCAGAGAAGATCCTTGTATGAGTTTCGGGCATCCCTTTGGTAAAGGATGGAAACATCAAAGAAGGCATGACGTCGCCTCAAGCCTGGAGGGTTCACCATCCGACAGAGTTCAAGGATGATTTTCCAAAGCTGGAATGAGGCCATCCTCTTCAGAGGAAGAAAATGTTACAGTAGCTATGAGCAATCTTTCACACCTAGAAAATTTCTCTTGTACTTCCTGTGCCATAGTGCACTTGTAATCTTTTTGTAACAAGGACTTTAATAAAGATATTCTTTTTCTCAACTATATGTGTCTTGAGACGAATATCTGTTGCTTTAATTAGTTAGGCTTCATAGGAAGAAACCATAGCCTTCTTGGTCATGTTGAGGTAGGGAGGAATTCTCTTCTCGATCCCACCAAGGTACAGGGAGCTTCGATTGGCCATGCCGAGGCTCATAGTATTTTCTACTTGGCCTTGCAAAGTTATGTAGAAAGCTCGACCATGCCGAGGTTTGGAGAACTCTGGTCAGCCTTGACGAGGCCCAAAGGTATTTTGATCGGCCTTGCCAAGGTTTGAAATAATGCTCGGCCATGCCAAGGTACAAATTTTTTTTTGGCTTGGCCAAAGTACAGAGAAAGCTTGGTCATGCCGAGGTTCGAAGAATTTCGGTCGGCCTTGCCAAGGCTCGAAAGATTTTATACTTGGCCCTGCTAAGGTACGGAGAAATCTTAGCTGCACCGAGGTTTGGAGAACTCCAATCAGCCTTGCCAAGACCCAGAGGAATTTTTACTTGGTCCTGCTAAGGTACGGAAAAAACTCGGCTGTGCCGAGGTTTGGAGAACTCCAGTCGGCCTTGCCAAGGCCTAGAGGATTTTTTACTTGGTCCTGCTAAGGTACAAAGAAGGCTCGGCTATGCCGAGATTCGGAGAGCTCCGGATGGCCTTGCCGAGTCCCAAAGGATTTTTTACTTGGCCCTGCCAAGGTACAAAGAAAGATCAACTGTGCTGAGGTTCGGAGAACTCCGGTCAGCCTTGACTAGGTCCAAAGGACTTTTTACTTGGCCCTGCCAAGGTAAAGAGAATGCTCGGGCATGCCGAGGTTCGAAGAACTCCGATCGGCCTTGCTGAGGCTCAAAGGATCTTTTACTTGGCCCTACCAAGGTACGGAAAAGGCTTAGCCATGTCAAGGTTCGAAGAGCTCCAGTCAGTCTTACCGATACCCAAAGGATTTTTTACTTGGCCTAGCCAAGGTACAAAGAAAGCTCGGCCTTACTGAGGTTTAGAGAACTTCGGTCAGCTTTGCCGAGTCTCGAATGATTTTTTACTTGGCTCTGCTAAGGTACGAAGAAGGTTACTCGGCCCATGGGGTTGGTGTTCGAGCAAGTCTTGCCTTTTATCATCATCTCAAAAAGAAGAATATTCAAAGAATAAATATACAAATTGAAGTGAAGTTTTTTGTTACAACGAGCAACATAGCTTGGTTCAGGCATACTTCACTGGTAATACGCTCAGGAATTATCAGAGTTCGATGTCCTAGGGGTACTGTATCTCTTGAAGTTCTTCGTTGCTCGGAGGTGATCCGAGTTCCATATCCTGGGGGTACTGTATCCCTTGAAGGTCTTTGTTGCTTGAAGGTGATCCGAGTTCCATGTTTTGGGGTACTGTATCCCTTGGAGGTCTTCATTTGAAAAGGCAAGCTCCTCGCACTGGGCCCTTTTAATTAGGCGGGTTCTCCTTTTTGATTGGCCGTCCCTAGGATGAGCCGACCATGGTAATCATATTAATATTACCAGCCATCTGTGGGTTTCATAGGGGTAGTTGTTGAAGCTCTAGTGGATGTTCTGCTCTATTGTCCACGCTTCTGATGCACTTTCTTGATGGTGGGGCCCTATAGCGATGAAGCGGGTTCACAGGGCGAGCCGGTCGACTCTTTTTCGATCTCTTCTCCTTTTTCTTGGATTGCTTGGCTCAAGCCAACCTTTTGGATTCTTTGATCCTGGTGGATTTGTTTGCCAGGGCCATCATGTTGGAGAGGTTCTTGGGGTAGTTGACCTTTATAGCTAGGTAAAAGTTTTCGTCCTTTGATACTTCGCCCACTAAGGTGGACATGGCCACCTCATGGTTAAAGTAGTCAATTTTAAGCATGGCCGTGTTGAAACGACCAAAAAAATATTTTAAGGACTCCCCCTCTCGCTAATTGACTTCAGAGAGGGAGTCAGATCTTCGTTGGTGGCGACGACTGCTAACGAACTGGCTAGTGAAAAAGCGACCCAGCTCGTCGAAAGAGTTGATAGAATTCGGCTTCAAGGTACCGAACCATGTTCTGGTGGGGCCCCAGGGATTAAAGGGGAAAGCCCGATATAGAATCGCATCTGGTGCCTCGTAGAACGTCATGATGGATTAGAAGCTACTCAGGTGGTTATCGGGGTCAATTATCCAATAGTACGGCTTGATGGTGAGGAGTTTGATGTGAAATGGGACCACCTCCTTCATGATTTTATTGGTGAAGGGTGGACCCTGCTCCACCTGAGGCTGAGATTGGGACGAGCGTCTAACGACGTTCAACTGCAAGCGTATCTCTTGGATTTCCTACTCCATCGCCTTGTTCCGAATAGTTAGAGAGGCTGGGCAGGGAGATTGCACACGTGGTGTTGAGTCATGGCACGGGAAGATTGGAGACAAAAAGCGGGCCTAGCGGGATCGAGGCAGACTCCTGTCTCAACCCTTTTGCGGTGTAGGCTCCACTTCTTCCTCGCGGTTGGGTTGTCGTGGGAGGTTTATGGCCTCAAGTGAATTAGGTGGGAGAGTTGTCAGTTGAACCGATGCAGCTACTCCGCCATGATGTTGTTGAGAAGGTGCAGCTGGGAGAGGAACTCCATGGAGGCCTTGCACCAACTGTGCCAGAGCCTAAACTTGCTGGATCAGCATACCAAACTGGTCTTGGGCAACTAGGGCCATGGGTGGTAGCAGAGCATTGGATTGTGGCGGCTATGAGGGCATCGTATTACTTGTGAGGTCAGGCCTCTAGGAAGCGGCTCGACCCGGAGCATCAACTGCTGCTTTCTTGTGATTGGCCATTGAGCGTTTTTCCTTTTTGCTTGAACTTTTTCTCCTTGGTTTCAAGTTTTCAAAGGGACAATTGGGGCCCTCCTTCTAGCGCCAATCTGTTGCTGCTAAATTTCATTCTATGACTCGAAAAAAGTGCACATTAGGATCCGGATAGCATTCTCCCATTCGAATGATAGTTCTCACATAGGAATCATAGGGGATGGTTCCCGCGGAAGACCCTTCGATGTTTAAGTCATTGGATACGTTCAGCAAACAAATGAGGGGAAGAAGGTTGTTGCAGAAGGATGCTCCAAAGAGGGTTTCTGAAGAGCAATGGCCTCTACTTCATTTTTGGAGGCTTAGAATTGCCTTTGAGAGCATACCTGGGAGGTCTTGGGACCTGATTTTTATGCGCTGCAGAGAAGGTGATTTTTTGGGCGCATTTTAGTAAGTTGGAAGCCGATACCATTGAAATCCCATTAGTTATGAGGATTGACGGTTAAGGAGGCTGATGGATGCCTTATCGAAAATTTGAAATCTCGTTGATCGTGGAGGGCATGCTATATTTGGCATTCATTTCTGTTTTGGGAGGCCTACTTCGAAATTCTTACGATCGGAGTGATTCATCCTTTGAGATATTCGGCGCAGTTTGAAGCGGTAATGGTGCTTATGTTGAAGGGATGAGAATCGATCTTGCTGAGGTATGAAGATGGCTCAGCCCTACCGAGATTCGGAGATAGCTCGGCCTTGCTGAAGTACAGAGATAGCTCGACGAGATAACTTGGCGAGATAGCTCAGCTCTGCTAAGGTACGGAAATAGCTCGGCCTTGCCGAGGTTTGGAGATGGCAGGTGGCGCTGCTTTTTTTTTCTNGCGGCCACAGCAGCGGCCGTGGCCGGAGAAGACGGCCACGGCAGCGGCCGTGGCCGCCTTGTCCGGCCGCGGCCACGGCCGTGGCCGGACAAGAAAAATAAGGGGGGGGTTTTCCTCCCCTCCCCCCTGTTAAATTTTTTTTTTTTTTTTTGTGATTACAGTGGCCTGGCCACCGTGGCCAGGCCACTCGGCCATGGTAGCGGCCGTGGCCGGAGAAGACGACCACGGCAGCGGCCGTGGCCGCCTTGTCCGGCCGCGCCACGGCCGTGGCCGGACAAGAAAAAACAAGGGGGGGGGGGTTTCCCCCCTCCCCCTGTTAAAAAAAAAAATTTTTTTTTTTTGTGATTACAGTGGCTGGCCACCGTGGCCAGGCCACTGCCGGCCACGGCAGCGGCCGTGGCCGGAGAAGACGGCCACGGCAGCGGCCGTGGCCGCCTTGTCCGGCCGCGGCCACGGCCGTGGCCGGACAAGAAAAAACAAGAGGGGGGGGGGGGGGGGGGGGCGGGGGGGTTTCCTCCCCTCCCCCCTGTTAAAAAAAAAAAATTTTTTTTTTTGTGATTACAGTGGCCTGGCACCGTGGCCAGGCCACTGCCGGCCACGGCAGCGGCCATGGCCGGAGAAGACGCCACGGCAGCGGCCGTGGCCGTAGGGAAATCAATAAAAAAAAATTTTTTTTAAGATTATTGGGGCTAACCTTGGTTGAGATGAGATCGCCGGGTAGCCGGAGTCGGATGAGATTGCCGGGTAGCCGGAGGACGGGGATGCGCCGGAGTATCGAGCGAGGATCACGGCGGCGGCTAGGTCAAGACAGGAAGGGAAAGGAGAAAGGGCCCGGCTTAAATATAGGTAATTAGCGACACCAAAATTGCGTCGCAATTTCGTCGCAATTTTTTTTTTTGTCTTAGCGACGCACTAGGGCATCGCTAATCCTCGTTAATACATATTTATATAATTTTCTGAAAACATAACGACGCCAATAAATGCGTCGCTAACGAGACGCTAAATTGGCGCCATCATCTGGCGGGAAAAATATTTTATTTTCTAATAATTGCGTCGCTAAGGTGTCGCAATATTTTTTTAATAATTTTAAATTGATTAAAATAAAAACTTATTACATATATTGCGACGCAAGCAGTGCATCGCAATTATTTTTTATATATTTTTAATGAAAAATATTTAAATTTATTATAATATTGTGATGAAAAATTACGTCGCAATTATTTTTTTAATTTTTTAATCAACTATATGTATTCTAATAATTTGCGACGCAT
Organism: Calamus simplicifolius; assembly: GCA_900491605.1. NCBI lineage: Eukaryota > Viridiplantae > Streptophyta > Magnoliopsida > Arecales > Arecaceae > Calamus > Calamus simplicifolius. The sequence continues at coordinate 34,960 of UESW01004646.1, read as the reverse complement.
ATATTTTGTCGCAATATTTGTTTATATTTTTTTTTAAACTGTGTCGCTAAGGCGTCGCAATAATTGTTAATATTTATAAATGGTAATATTTTATAATTAATGTTAAATTGCGCCGATAAATGGCGTCGCATTTTATTTTATATTTTTAATTACATAAATTTATTTAAAAAACATTGCGACGATCGGCGACGATCCGACGGTTGCGATCGATCCAGCCTAATCCCGATCGGCCATGACCGATCTCGGACCATGGGCGATCCGTCCGATCGGCGCGATCTGAGGGTTGCGATCGATCCAAGCCCTGATTCCAATCGGCGATGACCGATCGCGGACCGCGGCAATCGGTCCGATCGGCAAAGATCCAACGGTTGTGATCGATCCAAGCCGTGATCTCGATCGGCCACGACCTATCTCGGACAGTTGCAATCCGTCCGAGATCGGCGACGATCCGACGGTTGCGATCGATCCAAGCCCTGATCCGATCGGCCACGACCAAACTCGGACCATGGCGATCCATCCGAGATCGGCGACGATCCAACGGTTGCGATCGATCCAAGCCCTGATCCCCGATCGGCGACGACCGATCGCGGACCGCGGCAATCGGTCCGATCGGCAAAGATCCGACGGTTGCGATCGATCCAAGCTGTGATCCCGATCGGCCACAACCTATCTCGGACAGTTGCAATCCGTCTGAGATCGGGGACGATCCGACGGTTGCGATCGATCCAAGCCCTGATCCCGATCGGCCCGACCGATCTCGGACCGTGGCGATCCGTCCGAGATCGGCGATGATCCAACGGTTGCGATCGATCCAAGCCCTGATCCCGATCGGCGACGACCGATCGTGGACCGCGGCAATCGGTCCGATCGGCAAAGATCCGACAGTTGCGATCGATCCAAGCCGTGATCCCGATCGGCCACAACCTATCTTGGACAATTGCAATCCGTCCGAGATCGGCGACGATCCGACGGTTGCGATCGATCCAAGCCCTGATCCCGATCGGCCACGACTGATCTCGGACCGTGGCGATCCGTCCGAGATCGGCGACGATCCAACGGTTGCGATCGATCCAAGCCCTGATCCCGATCGGCGACGACCGATCGCGGACCGCGGCAATCGGTCCGATCGGCAAAGATCCGACGGTTGCGATCGATCCAAGCCGTGATCCCGATCGGCCACGACCTATCTCGGACAGTTGCAATCCGTCCGAGATCAGCGATGATCCGACGGTTGCGATCGATCCAAGCCCTGATCCCGATCGGCCACGACCGATCTCGGACCGTGGCGATCCGTCCGAGATCGGCGACGATCCATGGTTGCGATCGATCCAAGCCCTGATCCCGATCGGCGATGACCGATCGCGGACCGTGGCAATCGGTCCGATCGGCAAAGATCCGACGGTTGCGATCGATCCAAGCCGTGATCCCGATCGGCCATGACCTATCTCGGACAGTTGCAATCCGTCCGAGATCGGCGACGATCTGACAGTTGCGATCGATCCAAGCCCTGATCCCGATCGGCCACGACCGATCTCGAACCGTGGCGATCCGTCCGAGATCGGCGACGATCCAACGGTTGCGATCAATCCAAGCCCTGATCCCGATCGGCTACGACCGATCGCGGACTGCGGCAATCGGTCCGATCGGCAAAGATCCGACGGTTGCGATCGATCCAAGCCCTGATCCCGATCGGCTACGACCTATCTCGGACAGTTGCAATCCATCCGAGATCGGCGACGATCCGATGGTTGCGATCGATCCAAGCCCTGATCCCGATCGGCCACGACCGATCTCGGATCGTGGCAATCCGTTCGAGATCGGCGACGATCCAACGGTTGCGATCGATCCAAGCCCTGATCCTGATCGGCGACGACCGATCGCAGACCGCGGCAATCGGTCCGATCGCAAAGATCCGATGGTTGCGATCGATCCAAGCCCTGATCCCGATCGGCCACGACCTATCTCGGACAGTTGCAATCCGTTCGAGATCGGCGATGATCCGACGGTTGCGATCGATCCAAGCCCTGATCCCAATCGGCCATGACCGATCTCGGACCGTGGCGATCCGTCCGAGATCGGCGACGATCCAACAGTTGCGATCGATCCAAGCCCTGATCCCGATCGGCGACGACCGATCGTGGACCACGGCAATCGGTCCGATCGGCAAAGATCCGACGGTTGCGATCGATCCAAGCCGTGATCCCGATCGGCCACGACCTATCTCGAACAGTTGCAATCTGTCCGAGATCGGCGACAATCCGACGGTTGCGATCGATCCAAGCCCTGATCCCGATCGGCCACGATCGATCTCGGACCGTGGCGATCCGTCCGAGATCGGCGACGATCCAACGGTTGCGATCAATCCAAGCCCTGATCCCGATCGGTGACGACCGATCGCGGACCACGGCAATCGGTCCGATCGGCAAAGATCCAACGGTTGCGATCGATCCAAGCCCTGATCCCGATCGGCCACGACCTATCTCGGACAGTTGCAATCCGTCCGAGATCGGCAACGATCCGACGGTTGCGATCGATCCAAGCCCTGATCCCGATCGGCCATGACCGATCTCGGACCGTGGCGATCCGTCCGAGATCGGCGACGATCCAACGGTTGCGATCGATCCAAGCCCTGATCCTGATCGGCGACGACCGATGCGGACCGCGGCAATCGGTCCGATCGGCAGAGATCCGATGGTTGCGATCGATCCAAGCCCTGATCCCGATCGGCCACGACCTATCTCGGATAGTTGCAATCCGTCCGAGATCGGCGATGATCCGACGGTTGCGATCGATCCAAGCCCTGATCCCGATCGGCCACGACCGATCTCGGACCATGGCGATCCGTCCGAGATCGGCGATGATCCAACGGTTGCGATCGATCCAAGCCCTGATTCCGATCGGCGACGACCGATCACGGACCGCGGCAATCGGTCCGATCGGCAAAGATCCGACGGTTGCGATCGATCCAAGCCCTGATCCCGATCGGCCACGACCTATCTCGGATAGTTGCAATCCGTCCGAGATCGGCGATGATCTGACGGTTGCGATGATCCAAGCCCTGATCCCGATCGGCCACGACCGATCTCGGACTGTGGCGATCCGTCCGAGATCGGCGACGATCCAAACGGTTGCGATTGATCCAAGCCCTGATCCCGATCGGCCACGACCGATCTCGAAACGTGGCAATCGGTCCGATCGGTAAAGATCCGACGGTTGCGATCGATCCAAGCCCTGATCCCGATCGGCCACGATCGATCTCGGACCGTGGCGATCCGTCCGAGATCGGCGATGATCCAACGGTTGCGGTCGATTCAAGCCCTGATCTCGATCGGCCATGACCGATCTCGAAACGTGGCGATCGGTCCAATCGGCGACGATCCGAGGGTTGCGATCGATCCAAGCCTTATTCTGATCGGTCATGATCGATTTTGGACCGATCGCTATTTAACATAATTAATTTTTTTAAATATATAACGATGCAAAGGGTTGCATCATATTTTTTAATATAATAATTATAATATATAAAAATTAACTTTAATTCTAATAATTACGATGCAACAAGTACATCGCTAATTAAAAACATAATTTCCTAATTAATATTTTGGCTTATTACATCGCTAATGCGTCGCTATTAACATAATTAATTTTTAAAACATTGCAACTCACTGTGTTACGTCGTAATTATTTTTTTTTCATATTATAATTTATAAAATTTAATTTATTTAAAATAATTGCGACGCAGTTATTGCATCGCTAAATTAAAAATAATTTAATTTATTTTCTGGTTTATTGCATCGCTAATGCATCGCTATTTAAAATATTTAATTTTTTCCAAAATATTGCGACGCACTGGATGGCGTCGCAATCTTTTTTAAAATATTAATACTATAAAAAATATAATTCCATTTAAATTATTTGCGACGCAATTGTTTCGTCGCTAAATTAAAAATAATTTTTTATTTTTCTAGTTTATTACGTCGCTAAGGCGTCGCTATTTAAAATATTTAATTCTTTTCAAAATATTGCGACGCACTGGTTGGCGTCGCAATATTTTTAAAATATTAATACTGTAAAAAATATAATTCCATTTAAATTATTTGTGATGCAATTTTTTGCATCGCTAAATTAAAAATAATTTTTCTATTTTCAATTTTATTACGTCGCTAAGGCGTCGCTATTTAAAATATTTAATTCTTTTCAAAACATTGCGACGGACTATTATGCGTCGCAATATTTGTAAACTATTTATACTTTAAACAATATAATTTCATTTAAATTATTTGCGATGCATTTGTTGCGTCGCTAAATTAAAATTAATTTTTCTTATTTTCTAGTTTATTGCGTCGCTAATGCATCGCTATTTAATATATTTAATTCTTTTAAAAACATTGCGACGCACTGTGATGCGTCGCAATATTTTTTTCCGATAATTAGATTTTATAAAATTTAATTTCATTTCAATTATTTGCGACGCAATTGGTGCGTCGCTAAATTAAAAATAATTTTTTTAATTATCTATTTTATTGCGTCCCTAATGCGTCGCTATTTAAAATATTTAATTCTGTTAAAAATATTGCGACGCAAATATTGCGTCGCAATATTTTTATTGATATTTATATTTCATAAAAAATTAATTTAAAAATATTGCGATGCAATATTTGCGTCGCAATATTAAAAATTTAATTATTTTGAATTTTTTGGTTAATTGAGTCGCTAATGAGTCGCTAATGCGTCGCAATATTTTGTTGTCACAAAGGCATCGCAAAGTGGTCGCAATTTAGCGACGCAATTATGGTCGCTAAATTTGCGTCGCTATTTCAGTATTTTCTTGTAGTATATATTTTCTCCTTTATGGTTATAATTTACAGCTAAGCCATAGGGCCTAGGAAAAGAAACATAATGCCGGGCAAATTGGGTTATGTCAGAAGATATAAAAGAATTAAATCGCATGGAAAAATACCAACTAAGATTGTTTGAAAGGGATTAGGATCTTGTAATTTATATGCATATAAAGATTCTTGGAAAGTTAACAGAAAGAATTTAGCACGCTTTAGAACTTGGATTCTTAAAAATTGGAAATAAGAAATTTATTGTCACAAAATTTAAGGTGGTATGCAACATATGAGGTGAGGTCTAGTCAAGTCCTTGTAAATGGGACCTTCCTTTTCTACATTTTTTTTTTTTTTTTTTGCACTTCTCTCTACTATCAGGGTCAACTTATCTAGAAGGCTGAATCTGTGAGCCATATTGGTATAGTAGGCCATATATATATACCATCGCATTAGATTGAGTTGGATTGTGCCAGCCTATTTAACACCTTAGATTTTTGCCATTTCAATCCGTCAACATCAAATCTGAAAGCTTTGGACTAAGTCCATCTCTCCAAACCGTATCCCTTAATTTTGATTTTTTGAATCATATCATAATCTACATTCACTCACTTATTTGTACTACTAGCTAAGAGAACCAGTGGTTCTCTCCTCCCATAATGCTATCTAACCTTTGTCATCCTTCTTGTATGGCAACTATGATATTCTCTTCTTCTCATAATTCATTGTAAGAAAAATAGATATTAATAGCCTAATTGTAGCATCGTTTGGTACTTTGCACTGTGCTATTTCTTCATGATATTTAAATTATTTTAATTATTTTTTGTATTTATGATAATTTATTAAAAATCATATAATTCATGGGATTATATATATTTTAGTTGTGTTTTTTTTGAAATTATTGAAAAATAATGTTTTGCCCCCACATTTAGGATGAATTGTTAGGAATCAAGGAAATTGCAACATGTTTAGTGATATTATAAGAAAATGTGAGAAAATATATATACTTTGCTTTCTATTTATGATAAATTATTATTTATTAATATATAATTTTTTATTTTTCTCATCAATTTTATCAAACTTCTTGTTTACTAGTCCAAAAAGAATTTATATTAAAAATATATTAAAAATTATAAAGTATTTAAATTTATATATTCAATGTCATTGTTACAGAGCCATTAGATCATACCCCTCTAATTTTAATTTTTAAGTGCATGGGAGAATGCAGGCACACATGGATAGGAGCACTGAGCGAGCATTAGACTTGTAAATTTGTTTGTGCTTATGGATCGTAGGCTTGCTGTTTATTATGAAATGTTAGATCTCTCTGAACATCTGAACATAATTCTTTGATTCATTCTTTAAATTGGTTTGGATTCAAAAGATTTTGATAGTTCTCTTTAGATGGTGGAGTTGTTTTGGTAAAATTACAGAATTTATTTCAATTCTATTGTTACCTTGCATACGGTAAGGTTTAACTTTGCATAAATGCAAGATTTATCATATTTCTTGATAGCATTTTGGTTTGGGACGTGATAGGATATTACTCATTAATGCAGTAGAGTTTGGCTCAGTTCACCGCTTTTGCTAGCCATGTGTGCCCTTTGCCAGGGGTACCATGAACTCAAGTGTGGTGGCTTCGACATGACCATTAGTTCATATTTTGTTTCCCTTATATGTTTGTCTTAGATGTTTGTTGGAGAAGAAATTGGGAAATGAGCGAGTGTGTGAGTTTGGTAGGGTGGCACGCGAGCAAGGACAGAGGACGAGAGGTAGCGAACAACTAAGGAATGTGAGCTAGATGTTTCCAAATTTCTCGAATGTCCCTCATGAGCTAGAGGTTAATTAATGATTTCAAATTAGAGGAAGAATATGTACTTATTGCTTTTCCTACAGCGTAGCGCATGGGGCTATGTTTTTTATGGTGGTAGCTAGAAATCATACCAATCATCTCCTACTTTTACAAGATTTGGATTTAAATTCCGAATCATATTCTTCGTTGATGACTGCTTCTTGTATTTCTCTTGATTATCATGCTGAAGCATATCAAAGTATGAAGAGTTGTTGGGCATATGTTTTCTATTTAGTTGACTTTTGTAGCAGCTTTGTACTAGTTTCTTATATCACGCATCCCATTCTAAATGAAGTCAAGATTTTAAGTAATGCTGAAAGTTTTTCATATGTTGACTATCATTAATTGTTGCTAATTTTAATTTTATAAAACTGGCTAAAAAAATAAATCTAATGATACAAGTAGGATGAATCCATTGTTGATAAATATGATCCATATAGTTTTGGACTTGAGTTCACCTTTATTGATGATGGTGGTTGGTAGTTTGTGTGGCTTTAAAACCCAATAGTATTTTGTGATGGAAGGGCCTATTAGACTTATAATCACGGATTGATTCCATATCAATAAGAGGCATAACGGTTGCCATGATTCGATATTGATAACTTTTATAGAATCGGATCGTTTTATGAGATATTGTGTTAGAGGACCAAATATTTTTAAAAATTATGCTTGCATTAGAGTTTAGTTGTTTAGCCTTGTCATTTACAAATAAACAAATATTTTTAAAACTTAAACAATTACAATTAATATTACCGAAGCGAAAGAATGTTGAAAATTTTTCATATATGAGCTACCATTGGTTATTAGTGATTTTAATTTTGTAAAATTGGCTGAATAATATTTGATCCAATAATGTAAACTGGATGTGCTTACTATTGATATATATGATCTATATGGTTGTACTTTTATTGACGATGTGGTTGGTGATATGGACTTGAAGTCGAATAGTGACGCATAATTGAAGGACCTATTAGGGTTTCGTTATGAATGGCTGGGTTCTTTTTTTTCTCTTGTAGTAATCAATTTTTTCATTGAAAACACTAATCAAAGGAAAGAAAGAAGAAAAAAATTTAAGGCAAGGCATTCTCATATGGGTGCTTCTTCAGATTAATTGCATAGATCAAAGACAATGAAACAAGGTATAACAATGAATTTATTTTATTACTATATTGATATTCTAAAATCTCACATATATAATCTTAATAATCCCCACAAGCGAACCAGGTAAAACCTTGCTTGTTTTATTTTTTATTGTTTTATTTAACCATTCGTTAGGTTTCAACGCAGGATGCTTGCTGCTTCCTCAGAGATCATTTGTCCCTCTGGATGGGCTTGTTAGCGTACAACTAAATAAAGTCTAGTGAGTGACAGACACTAGAGTGAATTTTCTTTATTAATTTCTGAGTTACCATAGCATTGCTCTGCTTGGTACAAGGACTCAACACAAAAGCCATAACTCAAAGACTAAATAAATCACACAAGAATAATTAATGACCACCCAATGATCAAACACCATGACGGAGCCAACAACAGCTTGAAGAGCTGAACGGAATTTTACTTCTTCATTACCAGAAACAGAAATCAAATGCTGCAGTACTTAGCCATGCTATTTTTAGGACAATGTTCGCTTCTGCTGATTACCTTCGTAGTAACCTAAAACAGCATAGACAGTTTGAACAATTGTGAGTACGAGGAGCAGAACAGCTGCTGCAAATGAAATGAACGACCATGGATTGCTGAAATAGTCGTGCACAAGGTTAGCACGCCACCTATGGCATCTCGACTGGCAATAAGCATTCAGGTCTTCGTACACATCCATAAGATAGCTTGCTCTCATCATCACCGAGACTCCGACAAATGATCCCTTCCTGGTTGAGCAACTGAACATCTCTCGACGTATTGATGATGTCATCCAAGAATATGGTATAATGAGATTTACAAAAATGAAGTTTGTGTAATCATGACTAGAAAGATATTTGCTTTTCTCACCTTGTTCTTTACTCCTGCCTCGACAAATTCGGTCACGGTGGGGGCAGTCCACGGAGATTTCTCCGATGGCAAGGGACTGTGACAGCATGGCAACACCTTCGAGAGACAGTGCATGGTCTTATTGATTGTCAAAGATAAAGCAGAACAATGTAATTTTGATGGTAGTTGCCAGCAGCTTCTTCTGTTGCCCAGGTTGTTTAATTTTGGAATATTACAGAGCCATTTGTGTAATAAGTGGAGAAAATGATCTACCTCTAATTCTTGTTCGAGTTGCCTGCTTTGTTGTGGAATGTACGGCTTATCTGGTAGAAAATCTATAAATGAAGAGATGGCAGCTTTTTGAAGGCGGAAACTGTTCCACTTTGGCATGCTCAATGTATCGAGGAGATGCTTCACAATGAAATACGGAAGTTGATTTTCGAGCAACAGCAAGTCTCGAAAGATAAGGACATAGAACCACATGTTATCGACTAGCAACGATTTGAGCTCCTCCACTTGCAAAGTTCGCTCATCATCGTCATCGTCATACGCAATGAATATTTGAACAAGGAAGCATCCATCAAGTAATAGCATCTCCATGAACTGGTCACTGTCCAAATCGATCACCTCCGGGTAGCAGTCCCGGGCCTGCTTTTCCAAATCCTTCATCTTTCTAAGGTTCTCGTTATTGCTTCCGTTTGGAACTATGGAGAGGTAGTGGTGCAGCATCCGCCACTTGAGCTCCTCTATGGCCTTCAGGTCCATGGACTTGCCGCGATGGTAGGGGCCGATGGAGACCAGTTTTGGCTCGTAGTCGTGCTGATTCCATTGTCGCAAACTTGAAGGCACTCTGAAGATGGTTGGATTAGCCGGGGGTTTTCTATGCATTGATATACCCGCTTTGTATTTGATAGATTCCAACCATGTTGCCTCGATCTCTAATGCAACGTGTTGGTTGATTTCCGCTGATGGCCTTCTTTGATCCATTCTAACAACGTTTCGCCCTTCAGATGACTCGGAAGTGAAACTTTGGAGGTAGCAAGGAAGGGGGCCTGCGACATCCTTTATTTATAGCCGTCGGGCCATGGCTTAGATGCTGGGTGTAGGCCAGAGACGCATCGTCCACAAGGGCAGCAGCTCCAATAATTGAGTAGCTACAATAATTTATATGCATGTAAAGATTCTTAATAAGTTTAGTTGATTTGTCTGTCACGAAAGAATCTAGCACGCTTTAGAACCTGAATTCTTAAAATTGGAAATAAGAAATTTATTATCACAAAATTTAAGGTGGTATTGCAACATATGAGGTCTAGTCCAGTCCTTATAAATAGGATCTTTCTTTTCTGTATTTGTTGTACTTCTCTTTACTATTAGGGTCAAGTCATCTAGAAGGCTCGATCTGTGGGCCATATCAGGTTGATCTTCCTGATATAGTAGGCCATATCAATACAATCGCGTGTCAGATTGAGTTGGATCGTGCTAGCCTATTTAATACCTCAGATTTTTTGCCATTTCAATTTATCGACATCAAAACTGAAAGCTTTGGACTAAGTCCATCTCTCCAAACCATGTCTCTTAATTTTGATTTTTAAGTGCATGGGAGAATGCGAGCACCCATGGACAGGAGCACTGTGCGGGCATTATACTTGTAGATTTATTTGTGCTTATGGACCATAGGCTTGCTATTTATTATGAAATATAAGATCTCTAAACATCTGGACATAATTCTTTGATTCATTCTTTAAATTGGTTTGGATTCAAAAGATTTTGATACTTTTCTTTAGATGGTGGAGTTGTTTTGGTAAAATTACAGAATTTATTTCAATTATGTTGTTACCTTGCATATGGTAAGGTTTAACTTTGCATAAATGCAAGATTTATCATATTTCTTGATAGCATTTTGGTTTGGGACGTGATAGGATATTACTCATTAATGCAGTAGAGTCCGGCTTAGTTCACCACTTTTGCTAGCCATGTGTGCCCTTTGCCAAGGGTACCATGAACTCAAGTGTGGTGGCTTCGACATGACCATTGGTTCATATTTTGTTTCCCTTATATGTCTATCTCAGGTGTTTGCTGGAGAAGAAAATGAAAAATGAGTAAGTCTGCAAGTTTTGTAGGGTGGCATAACATCATGAAGAGGCAAGGATAGAGGGTGAAGTAGCGATCAATTAGGGAATGTGAGCTGCTAATGTTTCCAAATTTCTCGAATGTCCCTCATGAGCTACAAGTTAATTGATGATTTCAAAGCGAAAAAATGTACTTATTGCTTTTCCTAAAGTGTAGCGCATGGGGCTATGATTTTTATGGTGGTAGCTGGAAATCATACCATTCATCTCCTACTTTTACAAGATTTGGATTTAAAATCTGAATCATATTCTTCGTTGATGGTTGTTTCTTGTATTTCTCTTGATTATCATGCTGAAGCATATCAAAGTATGAAGATTTGTTTGGCATATGTTTTCTTTTTAGTTGACTTTTGTAGCAGCTTTGTACTAGTTTCTTATATTACGCATCCCATTCTAAATGAAGCCAAGATTATAAGTAATGTTGAAAGTTTTTCATATGTTGACTATCATTAATTGTTACTAATTTTAATTTTGTAAAACTGACTAAAAAATTATAATCTAATGATATGAATATGATGAATCCATTGTTGTTAAATATGATCCATATAGTTTTGGACTTGAGTTCGCCTTTATTGATGATGTGGTTGGCAGTTTGTGTGGATTTAAAACCCAATAGTGTTTTGTGATGGGAGGGCCTATTAGACTTATAATCACGGATTGATTCCATATCAATAAGAGGCATAACGGTTGCCAAGATTCGATATTGATAACTTTTATAGAATCAGATCGTTTTATGAGATATTGTGTTAGAGGACCAAATATTTTTAAAAATTATGCTTGCATTAGAGTTTAGTTGTTTAGCCTTGTCATTTTTAAATAAACAAATATTTTTAAAACTTAAACAATTATAATTAATATTACCGAAGCGAAAGAATGTTAAAATTTTTTCATATATGAGCTACCATTGGTTATTAGTGATTTTAATTTTGTAAAATTGGCTGAATAATATTTGATCCAATAATGTAAACCGGATGTGCTTACTATTGATATATATGATCTATATGGTTGTACTTTTATTGACGATGTGGTTGGTGATATGGACTTGAAGTCGAATAGTGTCGCATAATTGAAGGACCTATTAGGGTTTCGTTATGAATGGTTGGGTTCTTCTTTTTACTCGTAGTAATTAATTTTTTCATTGAAAACACTACTCAAAGGAAAGAAAGAAGAAAAAAATTTAAGGCAAGGCATTCTCGATGAGTGTTTCTTGAGATTAATTGCATAAATCAAAGATAATGAAACAAAGTATAACAATGAATTTATTTTATTACTATATTGATATTCTAAAATGTCACATATATAATCTTAAAAATCCCCACAAGCGAACCAGGTTAAACATTGCTTGTTTTATTTTTTATTATTTTATTTAACTATTCGTTAGGTTTCAGCGCAGGATGCTTGCTGCTTCCTCAAAGATCATTTTTCCCTCTGGATGGGCATGTTAGCGTGCAACTAAATAAAGTATAGTGAGTGACAGACACCGGCTAGACTGAATTTTTTATTAATTTCTGAGTTACCCTAGCATTGCTCTGCTTGGTACAAGGACTCAAGACAAAAGCCGTAACTCAAAAGAGAAGTGCCCTCTTGGCCCTGTAAATCTGATGCTTTCGGATATCTGGACTATCCTGCGGAAGTGAGACTATGCCCAAATCCGTTATATTTTTCGTGAAACCAATTCGGCGGTGGACTGGATGGCTAGTTCTGTGGCTCAGCATGCGGGACCGTGGATATGGAAGCTATGTGACCCATGTCCTTCTTTACTGCTGCAAATTTTGTATTCGGACCTATCAGGGTGGATTCGCACCGGATTAGTGTGATCGCCCGCTTGTACCCAAAAAAAAAAAAGACTAAACAAGTCACACAAGATTAATTAATGACCACCCAAAGATCAAACACCATGACGGAGCCAACAACCTTGAAGAGCTGAACGGAATTTTACTTCTTCATTACCAGAAACAGAAATCAAATGCTGCAGTACTTAGCGATGCTATTTTTAGGACAATGTTGACTGCTTCTGGTTACCTTTGTAGTAACCTAAAACAGCATAGACAGCTTGAACAATTGTGAATACAATGAGCAGAACAGCTGCTACTAATGAAATGAACGACCATGGATTGCTGAAATAGTCGTGCACAAGGTTGGCACGCCATTGCAAAAGTTTGGCATGCCCACCTATGCCTTCTCGACCGGCAATAAATATCCAAATTTGTGCGCACACCCGAAAGATAGTCATAATAAGTAATAAATGTAACACCTTTACCTAGTCTGTTGAAAAGCGATGCAATGTTCTCAACATCATGGATATTCCAAGAAATGATCCCTTCCTGGTAGAGCAACTGAACATCTCTCGAGTTGCTGATGATGCTATCCAAGAATCTGATATAATGAGTGACATCTAACCCGTGTCTAGGGCAACATTGCTCAAAAGCAATGAGGTTTACAAAAAAGAAGTTTATGTAATCATGACTTTTAATGGATGGGATCCCCAATACTCCCGTCTCGTTGCAAAATGAAATGTTTAGAAAGATATTGCTTTTCTCACCTTGGATCTTCACTCCAGCCTCGACAAGTTCGGTCGCAGTGTACGTGGGAGTCGTCATAGATTTTTTTAAAGGCAAGGGATTGTTACAGCATGGCAACGCCTTGGAGAGACAGTGCTTGATTGTATTGATCGTCAAAGATAAAGCAGAAGAAAGTACTGCTGATGCTAATCGCAATGGCCAACGGCTTCTAGATCTGATGTTGCCTCGGATGTCTGACTTGAGAATATTAGAGAACCATTTGTGGAACAAGTGGAGGAAATGATCTACCTCTAATTCTCGGCGGAGTTGCCCATGTGGTAGAATGTTCTGATGCGGTTGTAGAAAATTAGTAAATGTAGAGATGGCAGCTCTTTGAAGGCGGAGGCTATCCCACCCTGGAATGTGCAATTCATAGAGGAGATACTCGACAATGAAATACGGAATTTGATTTTCGAGCAACAACAAGTTGTAAAACAACCAATAACGTGCCTAATGTGATTTAGATTAACATGACACTTCAAAATAAAGTAAAGCAGCGGAAATAGTATTGAGGATTACCTTCCGCCATCATTCCGGCCTCCAGATAAAATAATAAAAGGAAGAAGCTTTGAATGCTGGTTCTTCTGGTACTTTCTCTACCCAGATCGATGGTTTTTGGTTTTCTCATATTATAGAGCAGGTACCATGGACCAATTTTTTATACACAAATCTTCCAGAAATTTCTGCCATCATAGAGATTTTGGAAGCACGTTCGGGCGATGGATACGGAGTCGCAAACTCACTCATGCTGTTTTGCACATTCAAATTTTAAAATACATAAACCATAAAATCAGGAGATGGTTATTCCCCTGGCAAGTAGGAATCTAAATTAACCAACATTCTCCCACTTGGTCTATGTATTTTCTACCATGCACGATATTAACATACGGATCATGGCGACAGTTCCTCTAAATATGAGTATTGTCTTCCATGTATCACAATATGTTACACTTCCCAGCATAGCCCAAATAACTTAATGAATAAACCCTATGTTTATTCGTGGTCCAAACATAATGATATTCCTCAAAACAAACAAATATGTATACAACTTAAAGGAGAAATATCCAAACTGAATAAGAGTTTCATTGAAGAATGACATTACATCACGGAACTAAGTCTCATTCGCGCTACATGATCCTTGAAACCTTTTGGTGGCATGCCTTTAGTCAGAGGATCCGCGATCATCAATTCAGTGCTGATGTGTTCAATAACCACTTTCTTTTCTTTAACATGCTCTCTTATGGCTAAGTACTTAATGTCGATATGTTTACTACGACTTCCACTCCTATTGTTCTTAGCCATAAAAACAGCAGCTGAATTATCACAGTACAATGTCAAGGGCCTCGAAATAGAGTCCACAACTTTAAGCCCAGATACGAAACTCTTCAACCATACACCGTGTGAGGTAGCTTCAAAACAAGAGACGAACTCAGCCTCCATAGTGGAAGTAGCAGTCAAGGTCTGCTTGGCACTCTTCCATGATACAGCTCCATCAGCTAACATAAACACGTAACCTGACGTTGATTTACGTGAATCAATACAGCCAGCAAAGTCTGCATCACTATATCCAATGACTTCCAACTTCTCAGTCCGTCTATACATGAGCATGTAATCCTTGGTTCCTTGAAGGTATCTCATAACCTTCTTTGCAGCCCGCCAGTGGTCAACACCTGGATTACTCTGATATCTCCCAAGCATTCCAACAACAAATGCAATGTCAGGCCTGGTACAAACCTGAGCATACATAAGGCTTCCAATAGCTGAAGCATATAGAATGGGTCTCATCTGTTCGCGTTCGAACTCATTTTTGGGACACTGATTCAAGCTGAATCTATCACGTTTCACAATGGGTGCTACACTCGGTGAACAATCTTTCATGCGAAACCTTTCTAGAACCTTGTTGATATAGGTCTCTTGAGACAAGGCCAAAATGCCTCTAGATCTATCTCTATGGATCTTTATGCCAATGACATAAGATGCCTCACCCATATCCTTCATATCAAATTCTTTGAGAGAAATTGTTTCACCTCATATAGCAAACCCTTGTCATTAGTCGCAAGCAAAATATCATCCACATATAACACAAGAAAGCAAATCTTGCTCCCACTGACCTTTTGGTATATACAAACATCCATGATGTTTTCTTCAAAGCCAAATGAAGTAATAACATCATGAAATTTCAAATACCATTATCGGGAGGCTTGCTTTAATCCATATATGGACTTATTCAGCTTACAGACTAAATTCTCACCACTACTAGAGGAAAATCCTTCTGGTTGTTTCATGTAAACCTCTTCCTCTAGATCACCATTGAGGACGCCGTTTTCACATCCATCTGGTGTAACTCTAAATCAAAATGAGCCACCAATGCCATGATTACACGGAAGGAGTCCTTTTTAGATACAGGAGAAAAGGTCTTAGTGTAATCTATTCCTTCCCTCTGAGTAAATCCTTTGGCAACAAGTCTAGCCTTATGTCTCTCAATGTTGCCTTCTGAGTCTTTCTTAGTTTTAAAGACTCACTTACAACCAATGGCTTTTACACCATCAGGCAACTTGATAAGATCCCAGACTTTGTTAGATGCCATAGAATCCATCTCTTCTTTTATGGCTTTGTACTACAAGTCGGATACATTAGAACTCATGGCCAGTGAAAACGTTTCAGGATCATTTTCGGCTCCAATATTGTAGTCACATTCTTGCAGATACACAACATAATCACTAGAAATTGCTGGTCTCCTAGTCCTAGTAGACCTCCTCAATGTTGCCTCAACATTCTCCTGTGAAACAGGATCATGTTGCTCAACAGGTTGTTCAACAATTTCGGGTATTTGCTGAACTTCAAGGTCTACTGGATTTGGATCAGCAGTTTATGGAATCTCTTGGACCTGTTGCTCAACATGTGCACGAACACAAGGCGCACTGTGAACTACAACAATCGGTCCACTACTTGAAGTGGAGCATTGAGCATCTTGATGACCTTTCCCAAGACCAAGGTCTTGAAAATGATCGCTCCCACTAATTAAGTCGTTTTCAAGAAATTTAGCATTTCTTTATTCCACAAATCTAGTGCTATGAGAAGGACAATAAAATCTATATCCCTTGGATCTTTCGGCATAACCAACAAAATATGCACTTAAGGTCCTCGGGTCCAACTTCCTTTCATGTGGATTATAAATCCTCACCTCAGCTGGGCAACCCCAAACGCGTACATGTCGCAAACTCGGTTTCCAACCTTTAAACAACTCAAAAGGTGTCCTTTGGACAGCCTTGGTTGGAACCCGATTTAATATGTACACCGCTGTCTTAAGGGCTTCAGTCCATAAGGACCAAGGAAGTTTGGAGCTGGCAAGCATGCTCCTTACCATGTCCATTAATGTCGGTTTCTTCTTTCAGCTACACCATTCTGATCTGGAGAACCAGGTAAGGTGTATTGGGCAACAATCCCACAATCTTGAAGAAACTTTGCAAATGGACCGGTAGCTTGTCCACTCTCAGTGTATCTACCGTAGTATTCTCCTCCCCTATCAGATCTTACGATCTTGATTTGTTTGTCACATTGTTTCTCTACTTCAGCCTTAAAAATTTTGAAAGCATCAAGTGCCTCACTTTTGTTGTTCAATAAGTAGAGATACATGTAACGCGAATAATCATCAATAAAGGAGATGAAATACTTATTACGATATGCATCTATATCAAGACTACAAATGTCTGTATGAATTATTTCTAACAATTGAGAACTCCTCTTTGCACCTTTCTTTGACTTATTAGTCTGCTTACCTTTAATGCAGTCTACACAAGTACTAAAGTTAGTCCAATCAAGAGTACTAAGTACTCCATCATGTACCAACCTCTTGATTCTATCAATGGAGATATGACCTAATCTCCTATGCCACAAATTAGACGAATTCTCATCAACGACACATCTTTTAACACCAACATGCATAGAAGAATAGTGATTGTCATTTTCTAAATTAAGACGAAAAAGACCATCAGACAATGTACCACATCCAATAATCTCAGATCCATAAGAAATACTGAAAGATGAATCCAAAAATTTAAAGGATATCCACAAGATACAAGTCTTGAAACAGAAACTAAATTCCTAGCAAAACCATGAATATAAAATGTCTTTTCCAAACTTAAAATAAAACCACTATCTAAAACAAGTTTGCAAGTTCCAATGGCTTCCACATGTGATGATCTTGTTTCCAGAATAGATGCAGCATTCACTTCCCACTGGTTTCCGCATGTCTTGCAATCCCTGCAAGGAGTTGATAACATGGATTGAAGAACCAGAGTCAATCCACCATGTGTCTTGAGTAATATTAATCATGTTAGATTCATAACAGACAAAAGAGAGTTGAATACCCTCTTCCATAGCAAGTCTACCCTCCTCTTAAACACATGGTCATAAGTTCATTAATTGACCATTTATCCTTATGTGTATTATAAGAGATCTTAAATGGGGCATATTGCGGTGGTAAAGTGTTGAGAATGTAATGCACTAGAAAAGAGTCAGACATCTCAACTTCAAGTCTCTTCAATTGAGCCGCAATGTCCCTCATCCTCATAATGTGGTCACGTACACCGCGTATACCACTCAGTTTTATGATGAGAACTGGTGAATTAGGGTGCTAGCTAAAGCCTTGTCTGAAGATACAAATTGATCATCGATCGCCTTCAGCAAGTCACACATTGTCATAATGCTCAAGGGAACCCCTATGCCATCTGAGATCTTGGTCTTTATGAACATTATTGAGAGACGATTAGATCGCTCCCATTTTTCATAAAGAACAGAATCTTCAGGAGGCGGTTCATCCTTCCTTATGGCGTAATCAATGTCCTTGCACCCTAGATGAAGGAGAGTTCTCTCCTTCCAAATTTTATAATTGTCCCCTCTAAGCTCAGGAACATCACAAATCATATCAGAGAAATTAACAGGCTGACAAACTGCAAAAATTAAATAACCATACTCATGTTACAAAACTTTGAAGCTCTTTAAACAATATGACATATCCACCAATGTAAAATACGTCAAAATATGAATCTACTGACATAAAACTTGCCTGTGGGCTGAAGTATTAATTCAATTAGATTCACATTTAAACTATATGATAAAATTATCAAATTATACCTTAATTTCTAATCCCTGTGGGTAAATTAGAAAATATAATTTGACATTTTATCCTAATTAATTATATAAAATAACAAAATTTTCTGTGGAATAAATTTTATTATATCCATATAATTAATTATAATTAATGTCTATTATTTATGTGATTTATTAACTTTATTATATAATTTTATAATTAAGGATGCTGTGGCTACTCCTCAATTATTCAATTGTATTTATCACTTAGACATTATTTAAATTTTATGCTCAATTATGTCACTTAAGATGCATGCATAATTCACAAAATTTACACACACAAATTCTAAATATAATTGAACATAAATATGACAGGCTAATGGCCCATCACTTAATGAACGAGCCAACAGCCCGTCATCCTCACCAATTTCAATAGTTTAATTTAACCAAATATCTCAATCACCTCAAAATTTTCGGATCAGATGTGTCCAGACTGCTGCAATCCAGCCTGCTACAGTTCAGATTATGTGCACGACCCAGCCTCACTACTGGCCCAGACAACAGAGCCAATCAAACACTGGACCAGCCCTGATTGGCTAGATACTTGCTGGGCCAGGGCCTGGCCCAGGATGCTGGGCCAGCGCCTGGCCCACCCAGGCGCTACCAGCGCCAGGGTGTTCGCTGGCGCCTGGGCGCTGGCAGGCAGCCAGCGCCCAGCCAGCCATCGCCTGGGCGCTGGCATCTTTTTTTTTTTTAATAATGATGGGCGCTGGCAGTCAGCCAGCGCCCAGCCAGCCAGCCACGGGCGCTGGCATCCAAATTTTTTTTTTTATTTTTTAAATTCCATGCCCTTATTTTTTTATTACCGGCACGTTTTCAGTAAGAAACGTTTTTCATCCGTCCTTATCCCGTGTGCACATATCCGAAGCAAGGAAACCATGCTTCCTCTTTTTATGGTGATTTGATTATGAGATATTTGGATTTATCTTTATTCAAACTATATCCAAAAGAATGAGTGAACAGATAAATGCATGCTTCATGGCATAAGACTTATCGATCAATCTCTTAAATAAAAATGAATTAAATAACTGAATATTTAGAGTTTATCGGATCTTATGCCTTTTCAGATGATTCTTGATGATCTATTAACTCTCCCGGTACGCAGGTAGTTGGGTCAAACGCACCAAGGTACTACAGCAGCCTCCCTTATTGGTACGTCCCTAATATCCCTACCGTACGCCGTTGGGTAAATAATCCAGGGTACTACCAGTAGCCTCCCCTTTGGACTATCCCTAAAATGAGAGAAATAGAAATCAAGAACGTCTTGCCCCTCTTTATTTTTGATCAGGATAAAATTTTAATATATATTTTCAATATTTAAAACAAAATTCAACATAAAGAAGAGCCCAAAAGCAGAAAGCATTCGGCCAAAACGAGACAGAGGCGTCATGGCTCTGATACCAAATGTAAAACAACCAATAACGTGCCTAATGTGATTTAGATCAACATGGCACTTCAAAATAAAGCAAAGCAGCGGAAATAGTATTGAGGATTACCTCCCGCATCGTTCCGGCCTCCAGATAAAATAAAAAGGAAGAAGCTTTGAATTCTGGTTCTTCTGGTACTTTCTCTACCCAGATCGATGGTGTGTGGTTTTCTCATATCATAGAGTAGGTACCAGGGACCAATTTTATATACACAAACCTTCCAGAAATTTCTGCCATCATAGAGATTTCGGGAGCACGTTCGGGCGATGGTTACGGAGTTGCAAACTCACTCCCACTGTTTTGCACGTTCAAATTTTAAAATACATAAACCACAAAATCAAGAGATGGTTATTCTTCTGGCCAGTAGAAATCTAAATTAACCAACACAAGTCTCGAAAGATAGGTTTCTGGAACCACACGGTGTCGAATAGCAGCGATTTGAGGTCCCTCACTTGCGAAGTCTGCTCTTTTTCGTCATCATCATGCACAATAAATATTAGAACGAGGAAGCATCCATCAAGTAGTAGCATCCGCATGAATTCATTACTGCTTAAATCGATCACCTCCAAGTACCAGTCTCGGGCCCACTTTTCCAAATCCTTCATCTTTCTAAGGCTCTCGTTATTGCTTCCATGTGGAACCATGGAGAGGTAGTGGTGCAGCATCCGCCACTTAAGCGTCTCCATAGCCATCAGCAGGTCTATGTTGTAACAATGGAAGGGGCCGATGGAGATCAGTTTTGGCTCGCAGTCATGTTGATTGTAGTGTCTCAAAGTTGAAGGTACTTTGAAGATGGTTCGATCGGTTGGGCGCATTTTCATCTCCGCTGTATCTTTGGCATCTTCCAACCATGATGTGTCCAAGCCAACATCATGAATTTCGTCCATTCTAATAACGTTAATTTTCACTCTTCAGATGACTCAGAAGTACTGAAACTTCGGAGGTAGCAGCTGGGAGGGCTTGCGGCATCCTTTATAGCCGTCTGCTAGCTTAGATGCGGGGTCTAGTAAAAAAGTATTTTTTTATCAAAATATTCAACAATCTCACATGGGCCAGCTCAATCTACACTGGACTTGTCGAACGTGGCTGATGCATCCATTATTTTATTTTTAATTAAAAATATTAATGCTTATCAATAAATGATATAATAAATAATTATTAAAAAAATTGTATATCTGATATTTATTTTATTTTAAGATAAAAATATATAACTAAATTGTAGATGGACTTAGAAAACCGGTTCTGTTGTCATCAGTTCCAATAGCACAAGTTACATTAATAAGGAAAATTAAGAAATAATTAGATAATAAAAGAACCATCTAATTAACTAATTATATAATACCAATTAATTAAAAAATCACTTAAGGAGATTTTCTTAGTTGTGGTTGTCTTTTGCATTTCACTTGATTTCAAAGCAAGAAGTGTTGTTGGACATATTTTCTTTTAGTTAACTTTTGTAGGAGCTTTGTACTATTTTTTGATATTATGCATTTCATTCTTCTACTAAATGAAGTCGAGATTACAAGTGGTGTTAGAAAATTTTTATATATTGACTATCATTAATTATTACTAATTTTAATTTTATAAAATTGATTGAACAAATATGATCTAATTATATATAAGTAGGATGAGCACCTATCATTGATAAATATGATTCATATAATTTTGGATTTGAGCTTATCTTTATTGACAATGTAATTGATAGTTTGTGTGAACCTAAAGCTCAATAGCCTGTCGCATGATGAAAGGATCTATTAGGTTTTCGAGCAGCAGAATATCTGGAGTGATGACGTTTAGGAACCACATGTCATCCCATTTTATTGATTTAAGCTTTCTGTTACCAGAGCCTGCCTGTCGTCAATAGCAATAAATATTTGAACGAGGAAACATCCATCAAGTAGCAGCATCTCCATGACAAGATCACTATCCAGGTCGATCACCTCTGAATAATACTCATGAGCTAAAGATGGCTGGCTCGGCTAGCCAAAGGCTTTTTTTTTTGGTACAAGTGGATGATCACACAAGTCTAGTGTGAGTCAACCCAGATAAGTCAGAAAATAAATCTGATTAAGGACAAAAAGGCAGGAGTCACCTTGCTTCCAAGTCCAAATCCCAAAGCGATAAGCCACCAATCCGCAACCCAGTCAGTCGCAGAGTTAGCTTCCCGATAGACATGACTGATGTGAACTCTACGGGGTTCCTGAAGGGTGATCCGAATGTCATGAAGCAGAGGGTTAAGTGGAGCCGAAAAATCATCATCCTGTTGGAGCCATCGCATAACGGTAACGGAATCCCCCTCAATGAGAAGACTGTGAGCACGAAGGGTCCGAATGGCGTAGGAGATGCCTGTAAGCTAAAGTGTGACACATCCAAAGTTTAGGAGAGTCACACAGGTTTGAGAGCTTAGGTTACATAAGTTCTCAGGTTCCTAAGTCATTTAGGTCGGCTTGTGACCCAAGAATAGAGAGCATGTGAGTCATGGGTGTACATGGGCTCGGGTTTGAGTGCGGCTTAGAAGGGAGTTTTTTGAGATAATGTTTAATAACCTAATCGTAGGTTATTGATCTGGGTCTAGGAGGATTGGGCTTAGGTTTCTGGATAAACTTCCATATTTTAGGGAGTTCGTTAGAGAGTTGGTTACAAGGATAAGTCTTGTTGGTTACAAGGATAAGTCTTATCATCCAAGATTGATGGTTATTTAAGGCTCTATCTGAATGTAACCGGTGAGTTGAGAATGAAACCTCAAAAAAATAAAGGCATTCTCTTTTTCTTCTATATCCATATATTCTTCTTCTTCTCTATCTTTTCTCACGCGAGATCATCAGATCTATTGAAAGCTCCATTGAAAGCTCACTTCCGCGTGCTGGAGTTTGAGTTTGTGGAGAGCTTGGCTTCACGGTTTCACGTCCAGTCGCGTGGAGGAGAAGACTTCACGGTTTCACGTTCAGGCGCGTGGAAGAAAAGGCTTCACAGAGAGGGTCAATAAGAACCGGTAAATGTGTACGTAACTTCCTTGGCTTTGCTCACATTAATTCAACAGAAATAAAGAGGCGTGCGTGAGATCGTTCTCACGGTGTGAAGAAAATGCACGGTGAGTTCGTGGGGGGCTTCATCGAAGCCTAGTGTGTTCTCAAGTGCCTCTCCCAGGAAGCGGGCGTTTCAGGATGTGAAGAGCATTAAAAGGTCACGGGAGTTTCTCATAACGAAGCGTACTCACGAAGGAACGTGGTTGTGAAGACTTCCTTCCCTCATATTAATTACACATTAATTTTATGGCATGGAGGTTTTGGTAAAGCTTTAAAGGGGACAGTGGGCTTTGAACCAGCAACAACCAAGAAAAGAAACAGCAATTTGTTTGATTGCAACAAGAAGGAAGCAAAAACTTTTTGAAAGGGCTGCAAGAGAGGATTTCAACCAGGATTTCACATCTAAATATTTTTCTTAATTCATCCCTGTGAATAATGTTTGTGGTCTGATCAACCACGAGTAGTAGAAGCAAAGTTGAGTTTAAAAATTTAATAAAAAAAGGGAGTTTTTCTATATGGAAGGTGAGGGTTGAGGATTTATTCGTGCAGAATTTTCTTGATGTTGCATTAGGAGATATCAGAAGGGGTTTGGTTGTCTCTTGAGAAGAGGGCATGTGCAGCGATCAGAGGGTATCTTGTTGATTCGGTTTTGTACAGTATCCTAGATGAGAAGAAATCAAAAGGTTTTTGGGCCAAGTTGCATTCCTTATACATGGGCAAAAATATGTGTAATAAACTTATGTTGAAGAAACAATTATATAGTCTTCAGATGCAGGAAGGCGGGGATATTATTCTTCATATTCAGAAGTATGATATGATATGCAATGATTTGATGACTCTTGGTGTTAAGATGGAGGAAGAAGATAAATCTCTTCTCTTGTTATGTTCATTGCCTATGTCTTATGATCCTCTTGTTACTACACTGCTTTATGGAAAAGAAACACTGCTTTACGAAGATATTGTGTCTGTGTTGAGATCCAATGAGCAGCGAAAAAAGATAACAGGGGAAGCTATACCTCAGGAGGGCCTCACGGTAGGAGAGAGAACCGGCAGAGGCAAGAGGTCAGCAAGCATAGGGGCCGATCCAGGTCCAAGTCAAAGAAAGGCAAAGGCAAGTTCAGGTGTTACAAGTGTAATGGGGTTGGACACATAAAGAGGAATTGTCCTCTTTGGAAGAAACCTCAAGAAAAGAAGAAAGAGAAGAAATCTGTCAGTACTGTTAAGATATAGGGGTCGAGGAGGACCTCTTGGTGGTTTCAGATGCACACAAAAGTACTTAGACAATTGGTTACTTGATTGAGCCTGCTCACATCATTATACACAGCATCGGTCCTGGTTTACAATTATACTAAAATTGATATAGGAAATGTGACATTAGGGGATAACCATTCTTGTAGGGTGGCAGGAGTTGGCATGGTTAGGATCAGAATGTTTGATGGGGTGTGAACTCTTACTCATGTGAAGTATGTTCCTAACTTGAAGAAGAACCTAGTGTCCTTGGGGTACTTGGAGAGGAATGGATTTGGCTTCAGTTGTCGTTCCGGGAATGGTATACTCAACGTCATGAAAGGTGCTATGGTTATGATGAGGGGAAAGAGGCTGAAAAATAATTTGTATCAGCTGATTGGGTCTGTATGTATGGAGGGTCTGAGATAGCAGCAACAGTGCACAGTCAGCAGGATATGTACCGCATATGACACTACCATCTTGGTCACATGGGAGAGCGGGGCATGAGGTGCTGATGAAGGACAGGAGGATTCCAGCTTTGGATGAGGGTGTTGCAGAGGTCTGTGAGCCATGTCAGATGGGCAAGCTACACAAGGTAAAATTTTCTACCAGTTCAGCGCATAGTACAGGTCCCTTGGAGTTAGTACATAGTGATGTTTGGGGTCTAGCTCCAGTTTTAGACAGGAATGGGGTCTATTTTATGACTCTGATTGATGATTTTTCAAGGAAGGTTTGAGTATATTTATTGAAGGAAAAGTCAGAGTTCTTCTCCAAATTTCAAGCATGGAAGGCTGAGGTGGAGAAGGAGACAGGGAGATATGTAAAGGTGGTGCGGTCTGATAATGGTGGAGAATTCACAAGTAAGGAGTTTCTAAAATTTTGTACAATGAAGGTATCAAAAGGTAATTTTCAGTGGTTAGAACTCCTCAGCAAAATGAGTGGCTGAGAGAATGAACCAAACTCTCATGGAGAAAGCTAGATGCATGAGATTGCAAGTAGGATTACCTAAAATGTTTTGGGTGGACACAGCTGACACAACAGCCTATTTGGTGAACAGGTCTTCTCATGTCAAGCTTGATGGGAGGTTACCAGAGGATGTGTGGTCTGGTAGATAGGGGAGCTTAGCCATATCAGAGTTTTTGGATATACATCATTTGTACATGTGGATGCCAGTCAGCGGGCCAAGTTGGACGCCAAAGCCCGAAAAATGGTGTTCATTGGATATCCACGAGGAGTCAAGGGATACAGGTTATGGGATCCCTTGGAGAAGAAGGCCACGATCAGCAGGGATGTGGTTTTTGATGAGAACTCAGTCCTCAAGAATAGGAGGTGGTAGAGGTTCAGCCGGAGGCCCAGTCAGACGCGAGTGGGCAGCAAGAGGCTCAGCAGGGCGCAGTTGAGCAAATAACTCTTATGATATTTTACCTTTTGTAGGATCACCAAAGGACATGAGATTCAGGTGGAGCATACTTCAGATATGTCTTCACATGCGGGGATCAGCCAGATGCATGCTCACAGTAGAGATGAGCAGAGGGAGGGTCACATCCTGGGATAGGCATCGGTATTGCACTATATAAGCCAAAGAGGGTCATTCGGCAATCAAAGCGATATAGGTTTGGCGAGACCATGTCATATGCATTGGTGGCTGCCAGTGGAGGACCAGTTACCTATCAGGAGGCAATGATAAGCCATAGAGATAGGTGGGTCCAGGAAATGGCGGAAGAGATGCAGTCCCTGCAGAAGAATTGGACTTGGCGATTGGTGTCACTGCCAAGTGGAAAGAAGCCCATTGGTTGTAAATGGGTATTTCAGTGCAAAGAAGGAGCCACAGAGAAGGAGAAGATCAGGTATAAGGCTAGGTTAGTGGCTAAAGGATTTTCTTAGAAAGAAGGAATTGACTATAATGAGGTGTTCTCACCAGTGGTACGACATACATCTATCAGGATATTGCTGAGCATTGTAGCAGTGCAGAATTTGAAACTGGAGCAGATGGATGTCAGGACGACCTTCCTTCATGGGGATTTGGAGGAGAAGATTTATATGGAGTAACCGGAGGGGTTTATAGAACCAGAGTCAGAAAGAAAGGTATGTCGTTTGCAGAGATCTTTATATGATTTGAAGCAGTCACCGCATCAGTGGTATATGCGGTTTGATACCTTTGTGAGGAGCATTGGCATATCTAGATGTGAGTATGATCCCTGTGTTTATTTCTGGATTTTAGAAGATAATTCTAGATTATATTTGCTTTTGTATGTGGATGATATGTTAATTGCATGCAAGAGTAAGGCTGTTATGGAGGATCTAAAGGCAGCATTGTCAGCTGAGTTTGAAATGAAGGATTAGGTCATACTACATGGATTTTGGGGATGAAAATTTTTAGGAAAATACAGGAGGTTGCTTCATTTATCTTAGGAGACTTATATCAGGAGAATCTTGGAGAGGTACAGTATGGATAGTGCAAAGCCAGCATTACCATTGGTTGGTCACATTAAGCTCTCCAAGACTATGTTACTGAGTTCTGAGATAGAGGCAAAGGAGATGTCCAGAGTACCTTATGCTTCAGGAGTTGGTAGCCTCATGTATGCTATAGTGTGTTGTAGGCCTGACCTTACATATGCTGTTAGCCAAGTTAGCAGATTAATGGCTAGTCTGGGTAAAGCACATTGGAGAGCTCTGAAAGGATCTTCAAATATCTTGTTGGTACAGTCAGTGTTGGTATATGCTATGGGTATAGTAGCATGGAGGATGGCACTAGACTGACAATGAAGGCTCAGGATCGGGTAGCAGTTTTGTTGATGCTGACTATGGAGGTGATTTGGACACCAAAAGGTCGACGACAGGGTATATCTTTATGTTGAATGGTGGTCCAATATCATGGAGGTCAAGTCTGCAGCCCATGATGGCTTTGTCTACTACAGAGTCAGAGTATATTGGCATTTCAGAGGCTGCAAAGGAGGCTATGTGGTTGAAAGGTCTTGCACTGAGATGGGATAGCACAGGGGTGATCAGGGTATTTTCTGATAGCCAGAGTGCTTTATATTTGGTCCAGAATCTAGTCTATCATGCTAGGACCAAACATATTGACATCAGATACCACAGGATCAGGGAGCTTATGGAGGATGGTGAGTTGGAGCTTGTGAAAGTGTTTACCAAAGATAACACAGCGGATGCACTCACTAAGTTACTACCTCGGGATAGCTTCTTCATGTGTGGCGCATCCAAAGTTCAGGAGATTCACACAGGTTTGAGAGCTTAGGTTACATAAGTTCTCAGGTTCTTGAGTCATTTAGGTCGGCTTGTGACCCAAGAATAGAGAGCATGTGAGTCATAGGTGTACATGGGCTCGGGTTTGAGTGCTTTCTTCATGGCTTCGAAGGGAGTTTTTTGAGAGAATGTTTAATAACCTAATCGTAGGTTATGGATATGGGTCCAAGGAATGGGCTTAGGTTTCTAGATAGACTTCCATATTTTAGGGAGTTTGTTAGGGAGTTGGTTACAGGCTGGTGCAGATAAGTCTTATCATCCAAGATGGATGGTTATTTAAGGCTCTATCTGAATGTAACCGGTGAGTTGAGAACAAACCTCAGAAAAATAAATACATTCTCTTTTTCTTCTATATCCATCTATTCTTCTTCTTCTCTATTTCTCTCATGCGTCTGATCTCGGCTGAAGCTGCGCAATAATGCCAGCCCAGACTGCATATAGCTCAGTCAACGGGACCGAGCAATCCAAAAGGCCAAGGTCGCCAGTAGCCAGCATAGCTTCATCACATTCCTGAATTATGAAAGCTGAGCCAACAAGTCTGCTCCGAACATTACCATCAAAGTTGATTTTAATAAAGCCTGGCGGTGGGGGTACCCAAAAGATAAAGACCGTATGCCGGTTCGTTGCCGAAGCAGCAGCAGAGGGACCCTAATTGTTAGAGCTGTCAAAATTCGAAGCAGAGCGATAGCGAATGTATTCCTTAGACAAGGAGATAGCTGGAGGCTTTCAATGTAGGGACATCATCCTTGCTTTATATTTAACGGATTCCAGCCGTGTTGCTGATTTCCATGGCAATTTGTTGATTGAGTCATGTAATTAGGGGCCTTCTTCCACCCGTTCTTTTTCTTTGCTCCTGTTGTAATTAAAAAGTGGTAGAAAATTAAGGTTTGGCATAAACATGATGCATGCCTTCAAGACAGGCAGGCTAGCTCGACGTCTAGTCAACAAAATGTCGTGCAAATATTTAATAAAATAATATTAAAAAAATGACGACTTGCTTCGATGAGTCCAGTCTGCGCAAATATCATACTATCATTTTCTAAAATAATATCAAAAAATAACTACATTGATAAAAATATTAAAAAATGATTATTTGAATAAGTCATTGCAGTCAACATTGGACTGTGCGCGCCTTGAGCATGACGGATGCTTGCATTTTTTACTTCAATTTATTTTTTATCAAGAAATAATAAATTAAAAAATAAAAAAATGGAATGCTGATATTTATTTTACTTTAATATACAATTACATTGCTAAATTGTAGAAGGATTGGAAAACTAATTTTATTGACACCGGAGAAACAAGTCATTTCAATCTACACAAAACAATATTAACAGTGGAAACATATAAAGAAATGACAACTTGTTTGAATGAATCATTTCAATCTACACAAATATCGTGCAAATCATTTCATAAATAATATTAAAAAATAACAACATGTTTTGAACGAATTATTTCAATCTATCCAAATATCGTACAGTCATTTCATAAAATAATATTAAAAAAAACAATGACTTGCTTGAATAAGCCATTTCAGTCTACACAAATACCATCATTTTATAAAATAATATTAAAAAATGGCACTTCTTTTGACGGGTCAAGCCATTTCATTTTATGCAAATCTCGTAAAATTATTTTATAAAATAATATTTAAAAAATTGACAACTTGAGCGAATCACTTTAATCTACACATATAGTAGAGTTAATTTATAAAAAAATAATATTAAAAATATGACTACTTGCTTGAATAGTCATTGCAGTCTACAGTGAACTGCGCGCCTTGACTAGCAAACTAATTTTACTAGAATAAAAAACTATTAAAAAAATTAAATATTAATATTTATTTTACTTTAATATAGAATTACATTTATAATAGAAGGATTCGAAACTAATTTTATTGTCACCAAAGATATGAGTCTCTGGTGTAATATAAAAATTATCTTTATCGAACAATATTAATAATAACAATTTTTTATATAAATAAATAAATAAAATTAAAAGATTGACTTGAGCTTGACCTGTGCTTGTGTCTGGGCTGGATTCAGGCTTAATATTTTAAAAAAAAAATTTAAGCTTGAGATTGATCATCAAAAAAAAAAAAAAAAATCAAACTAGAGCAAGAACATGATTTGATCCGATCTAGCTCAATTTGAGCCATTGGGACACAAGACTGACTGTTAAGATTTTGAGCTGATTTGGACTTCAATTTTCAGCATACATAATTCTATTCTTATCGTTTCATATTTTTAAGAAATTTTCATGGCTACAATTTGAATTATATCATTAATTTGTTTTAGCATGAAGAGAGTTAAGCATATTTTAATTACTTGTTGCTAACAATTATATATGGAGTTCCGGATATATATATATTTGGTCCAAACAAGGTGAGCGTTGAGAACGGAACTGCTAAATTTGGCCAAGGCATAGGCTTGATATTAAAATCAGACTAGGTTGATGTAACCCCGAGACCTTAATTACTTGGTTCGTGAGATTTAGCATAAATGTAAGATTTATCATATTTCTTGATAGCATTTTGGTTTGGGACGTGATAGGATATTACTCATTAATGCAGTAGAGTTTGGCTCAGTTCACCGCTTTTGCTAGCCATGTGTGCCCTTTGCCAAGGGTACCATGAACTCAAGTGTGGTGGCTTCGACATGACCATTGGTTCATATTTTGTTTCCCTTATATGTCTGTCTCAGATGTTTGTTGGAGAAGAAATTGGAAAATGAGCGAGTATGTGAGTTTGATAGGGTGGCACGCGAGCAAGGACATAGGGCGAGAGGTAGCGATCAACTAAGGAATGTGAGCTAGATGTTTCCAAATTTCTCGAATGTCCCTCATGAGCTAGAGGTTAATTAATGATTTCAAATAAGAGGAAGAATATGTACTTATTGCTTTTCCTAAAGCGTAGCGCATGGGGCTATGTTTTTTATGGTGGTAGCTGGAAATCATACCAATCATCTCCTACTTTTACAAGATTTGGATTTAAATTCCGAATCATATTCTTCATTGATGGCTGTTTCTTGTATTTATCTTGATTATCATGCTGAAGCATATCAAAGTATGAAGAGTTGTTGGGCATATGTTTTCTATTTAGTCGACTTTTGTAGCAGCTTTGTACTAGTTTCTTATATCATGCATCCCATTCTAAATGAAGTCAAGATTTTAAGTAATGCTGAAAGTTTTTCATATGTTGACTATCATTAATTGTTACTAATTTAATTTTATAAAACTGGTTAAAAAAATAAATCTAATGAAACAAGTAGGATGAATCCATTGTTGATAAATATGATCCATATAATTTTGGACTTGAGTTCACCTTTATTGATGATGGTGGTTGGTAGTTTGTGTGGCTTTAAAACCCAATAGTGTTTTGTGATGGAAGGGCCTATTAGACTTATAATCACGGATTGATTCCATATCAATAAGAGGCATAACGGTTGCCATGATTCGATATTGATAACTTTTATAGAATCGGATCGTTTTATGAGATATTGTGTTAGAGGACCAAATATTTTTAAAAATTATGCTTGCATTAGAGTTTAGTTGTTTAGCCTTGTCATTTTCAAATAAAGAAATATTTTTAAAACTTAAACAATTACAATTAATATTACCGAAGCGAAAGAATGTTGAAAATTTTCCATATGAGCTACCATTGGTTATTAGTGATTTTAATTTTGTAAAATTGGCTGAATAATATTTGATCCAATAATGTAAACTGGATGTGCTTACTATTGATATATATGATCTATATGGTTGTACTTTTATTGACGATGTGGTTGGTGATATGGACTTGAAGTCGAATAGTGACCCATAATTGAAGGACCTATTAGGGTTTCGTTATGAATGGCTGGGTTCTTTTTTTTTTTCTCATAGTAATCAATTTTTTCATTGAAAACACTAATCAAAGGAAAGAAAGAAAAAAAAATTTAAGGCAAGGCATTCTCATATGAGTGCTTCTTCAGATTAATTGCATAGATCAAAGACAATGAAACAAGGTATAACAATGAATTTATTTTATTACTATATTGATTTCTAAAATCTCACATATATAATCTTAATAATCCCCACAAGCGAACCAGGTAAAACCTTGCTTGTTTTATTTTTTATTGTTTTATTTAACCATTCGTTAGGTTTCAACGCAGGATGCTTGCTGCTTCCTCAGAGATCATTTGTCCCTCTGGATGGGCTTGTTAGCGTACAACTAAATAAAGTCTAGGGAGTGACAGACACTAGAGTGAATTTTTTTTATTAATTTCTGAGTTACCATAGCATTGCTCTGCTTGGTACAAGGACTCAACACAAAAGCCATAACTCAAAGACTAAATAAATCACACAAGAATAATTAATGACCACCCAATGATCAAACACCATGACGGAGCCAACAACAGCTTGAAGAGCTGAACGGAATTTTACTTATCATTACCAGAAACAGAAATCAAATGCTGCAGTACTTAGCCATGCTATTTTTAGGACAGTGTTCGCTGCTGCTGGTTACCTTCGTAGTAACCTAAAACAGCATAGACAGCTTGAACAATTGTGAGTGCAATGCAGCAGAATAGCTGCTACTAATGAAATGAACGACCATGGATTGCTGAAATAGTCGTGCACAAGATTGGCACTGATAGAGATATAGACTAAAAGATATGCTTTATGTTATGTCTTTACATTTTAATGAGAATTTATTTTGAGCAATGTGTGACATTTACTATATATGTGCATGTGTCTAGTATTTACAAAGAGTATTTGATCTAGTATGTAGAGTACGACTTACACACAGAAGACTAGATCATCGGTTCTTTGGAATACAAGTTTATTGTTCACAGTTTAGATGGAATTGGACACACCATCAGTAGAACTGTAGCACAAATTTTAGTAGGTCTGTCTTGACTACGGGGAATGATTTATTATAACTATTTGTGCTAGTACACTTTGTGTGTATTGAACAGGACCCAGTTGAGTTAATTATTTTATACTGACTTTATAAAATAATTTAAACTCATGAATATTATGATTACTTATGCTCTTAATCTGAATTCTATTTCTAGACACGTGTATGTAGTGATTATTGCTTTGATTACACATAGAGTGAGATTCTATATGAGCCAATAAACTCGGTGGGTTGGGAAATAACATTATATATATGGTGAATATTAATAGTTGAAGGAATCCACGTCCTGTTAATTTGGATTGATGATATCCCCTTGAGAAAGGTTATAAGTTTTGATTGTATCAAATCTTGCAAGTGGATTTTGAATCCGATACATCAAATAAGTTAAGTGGATAAGTCTCAAGGATAATAATAGCCAATTAAATTATATTGTCAGTATTTAAATTTAATTGGTGGATATCTGTAATCTTAACGTGGGGAGATAATAAGTATTTAATATTAAGGCTTAAAAATATAAATTCGAATGTGATTAGGAGTACAATTATAATTCTTTAGTGGAATGAATTGTAATTTACGTAATTGAATCCTAACCCAGGATAGGATTAGAAGATTTAATTACGTGGAAAGTCCTTTTCATATTTGCCTATTGGTCCCTGTTGTAGCCCTATAAATACCCTCTCAGTTGGTTGCTAGGGTTAACATTTTGAGAAAAAGAAAAATAAGAAACCCTAGGTCGGCCGAGAGATCCCACCATCTTGTGAGAGAAGGAAGGTATTTCGGGAATACGGCGGAAGGCTTAAAGGTTGAGGTCGAGCAATCAAATCAAAGTGTTTCAACGTTCAAGTCTGAAGGTATGATCTTATACTCATAGATTAGAACGGTAAAAGATTTTTGTATTACTCATATACGCTATAGCCGTGATCTTGGGGGTATTCCGCGCTCCCCACAGGCACGCCATTGCAAAGTTTGGCAATGCACCTTTGCCTTCTCGACTGGCAATAAGTATTCAGGTCTTTGCACACATTCTTAAGATAGCTTCGTCGATGATTATATTCAACACCTTTACTTAGTTTGTTGAAGAGCGATGCGATGGTCTCAACATCACCGAGACTCCAACAAATGATCCCTTCCTGGTTGAGCAACTGAACATCTCTCGACGTATCGATGATGTCATCCAAGAATAAGGTATAATGAGTGACATCCAACCCGTGTTTACAGCAACATTGCTCCAAAGCAATGAGATTTACAAAAATGAAGTTTGTGTAATCATTAACGTCAATAGCTGGGATTCCCAATTCCCCCCTATCCTTGCAAAATGAAATGTCTAGAAAGCAATTTGCTTCTCTCACCTTGATATTCACTCCAGCCTCGACAAATTCGGTCACGGTGGGGGCAATCCACCGAGATTTCTTTGAAGGCAACCGATTGTTACAGCATGGGAACACCTTCGAGAGACAGTGCATGGTCCTATTGATTGTCAAAGACAAAGCAGAACAACGTAATTTTGATGGTAGTTGCCAGCAGCTTCTTCTGTTGCCCAGGTTGTTTAATTTTGGAATATTAGAGCCATTTGTGTAATAAGTGGAGAAAATGATCTACCTGCAATTCTTGTTCAAGTTCCTCATGTTCTGGAATGTACGCCTCATCTGTAGAAAACAAATAAATGAAGAGATGATAGCTTTTTGAAGACGGAAGTTGTCCCACCCTGGCATGCTCAATGTATCGAGGAGATGCTTGACAATGAAATACGGAACTTGATTTTCGAGCAACAGCAAGTCTCGAAAGATAAGGGCGTCAGCCTTCTCATGGCCCACCTCAACTGCCGCCTTCTCCGCGGCGGCAGCTCTCTCCGCGGTGGCTCGGGCCTCATCTAGCGCCGCTCCGACCTCTCTCTCGGCGCATTGAAGCTGACGGACAAGCTTCTCATTCTGCGCTGCGACGGTCTTCAGTCGGTCTGAGATCAGCTCTAATTTGGCCTCGGTTGTGGATGCCCGGTCACTCTCGGCTTCAGCCCGGCATTCTGCCTCCCTTATTCGGCCGCTCAGGTTCTCCTCTCGGGCCTTGGCCTCCTAGTGAAGTCAAGCAAGGCTCTGGGACTACGCCATGCTCTCTTTCTTGTACTTGTCAGCCCGCGCCATGGCCCTTGTGAGCGCGTCCGAAGAATGGGCCACCGCCTCACGAAGGCCGATCGCGCCGTTGGCCATCTGCAGCAATGGGAACATGTTAACCCTAAAAGATTGGAGCATCAAAAGATACATCCGGAAATAGAGAGAACTCAGAAGATTACCTAGACAATGGCAACCATTACCATATCTAGGAGCGCGGAGTGGCTCAATCCCTGCGTCTCCTCCTCGGACTCGGCAGTCTGGACTCTTGACAGATGACAGGCGGCTTGCGCGGCGTCCGCCATTGAATTGAGCCTAGGGGCCAGCCGCGTCGGCCCCTCCTGCGGACCTTCGACCCGAGGATGGGTTGGGTGGCGCACCAACCGCTGGGATGAGCTCTCCGGCCCATCCCTCTGCTCTCCCGGTCACCTTCGCCTTAGCATTGGATTTCTTGGTGGCTGGCTCCCTCTCTCCGGCAGTTGGGGGAGCCCTCTCCGTCTCCGGCTCGGCGGCAGCCGAAGGGCTGA
>UESW01004645.1:562091-712231 GCA_900491605.1 Calamus simplicifolius | reverse complement strand
TGGATCTTTAGCTCTTGATCGTTAGACCAAATTCAAATGAGCACTAGCTCTGATACCAATTGTTGGCCCAGATGGCAACCCAAGAGGGGGGGTGAATTGGGTTCTTAAAAAAAAAATTTAACCTTTTAAAACGATTGGCTTTGGAATCAACAAGATTAAGTGCAGGATAAATAACAACCACAAACAAAGAAATAGAGTGAGACAATCGAAGCACGGCAAACACAAGGATTTTATAGTGGTTCGGTGTATCCAACACCTACGTCCACTCCCAAGTTCCACTTGGGTCCACACTATAATCTACTAGATTACAGTCGAGTTTTTTACAAGCTCACAACTCAAAACTTGTTGTTTCCTACGGGATCACAACAAACCCAGCTGGTTTTTTCGGGCTCACCAGCACAAAACCCAAACCCAAGCTAATCTAGCTTGTCCCGAGGTATACTACCTCCACTAATTCAATCCCCCTGATTGAATTAGCAAAAATAAATAACAATAGAGTTTACAATAACAAACAGCCCCTTAAATGAGCAAATATTCAATGTAAATAAACAAGGTTAGAAAAGCCTGTTTGAAGCAGATTGGATTTGAGCTTTTCTTCTTTTCTTCTTTTTCTCTTCCCTTTGAGATGTTGAATCTGGCCTCAGCTTGGATTCTTTACAAATGTTACAGATGAGAAGTTGAAAAATCACAGAACAGAGCTTTTGGCTCCTTTTTCTTCTTTT
Organism: Calamus simplicifolius; assembly: GCA_900491605.1. Lineage (NCBI taxonomy): Eukaryota > Viridiplantae > Streptophyta > Magnoliopsida > Arecales > Arecaceae > Calamus > Calamus simplicifolius. The sequence continues at coordinate 711,509 of UESW01004645.1, read as the reverse complement.
TGGGAAATCCTCCGATTTTTGACTTTGAATGCCTTAGATTTCTCTTTGAGCTTTCTAGAGTTGATGGATATGAACTTTGACTCTTTCATCTTTGATTTCAGGCTCAAGACTTCTTGGATTTTTGATTTGTTTTTCCCTCTTTTTTCCCATCCCTTTTTTTTTTAAACGGACGAATCCCCCTTTTTATAGATCCATAGGTAAAATATAGCCGTTGGAATGTACCTGGATAGATTGTCCATACAAAAAATATAGCCGTTAGAAGTTAGGTAAAGAAAATATTACCGTTTGAGCTGATCTGGCATTTTAAAAATCCATTCCTGACAGGTTGGAGTCAGCTCAACTTTTCAGGTGTCGGCTCCAAGTCGGGTAACCAAAAATAGAAAGTACAAAGTTGGTTGAGGAGTCGGCTCCAAAAAAGTTGAGTGTCAGCTCGCCGCATTCGGGAGTCGGCTCCGAAAAACTGTAAGTGTCGGCTCCAGAGAAGTCCAAAAACACATTCTGTTCTCGCATTGGAGTTGGCTCCAGACACTGTAAGTGTCGACTCCGAAACTCTGGATGTCGGCTCCAAAACTCTGGGTGTCGACTCCAGACCGTGCCAAAAATTAAAAGACATTTGATTGGCCATGGGGTCGGCTCTAGACCTTCTGGGTGTCGACTCCAGGCTCTGAATTTTGAAACTTACTTTAGGCATTTGATTCAAAACACATTTCTTTATGCCTTTTGATTGATCGAAGATTTTTTAAGCCCTGAAATACTTGTTAAATTTATTAGTAACAAAATGAATATACTCTTTTATTAATCATCAAAATCAATAATTGGGTCAACAAATTAGATTAGGTTAAGAATGCTCTAAATCAAACAATAGTTGTAGTTGATCATGTCCTTCTCTTTGATTAAACCAAATGGAAGTAGGTTAGGCTCCGTGGTTGAGCATGAATCTCTTAGATGGTCAAATCAGAATTGGTTAACCATATGATGTCAAGGTGAGTTGGCAAGTTGCTCTAGGATCAACGATCGAATGGTTTTTAATTGGGAGCTACTCGTATTGATGCATCTTTAACGAGTTAATGGCATATCCCTCCCATCGATCTCACTCACCTGGTCAATGTGGTAAACCATTTATGATTCAGATCATTTACCTGATTCGGGTTGACCCATGCCTGTAAGGAAATCAGTCTGACTGATTTAGGTGCCACTTAACCTGACTTAATCTTGTTTCATTCTACTGATTTCATAGATTCAGTGGGAGAACTTGATTAGTCAATTTATCTACAGATTATTAAATCCTCTAAAATTATTAGGTCCTTAAAATGAAATAGTTATATGATAACTAAATCATAGCCTCCCATTAAGGTGGGTGATAATGAGTCCGATGTCTTGATAATCATTGGAGGCACTCCATGCCTGGTGCTTGTCAACCATCGAATTATCATTCATTATATGATAAGTCAGTGTAACTATTACATAGATAGTCAGGTGAGCCGAGCTTCACTCGGGCTTGGTTGTCTATTGATAGATTACACTGATTATATCATTTAATGGTTGGACCTAACCAGAACTTTTAGTGGAGGCACTTCATGCCTCCTGAAGAGGTATATAAGGCAAAACTGAACACTAAGAATTATTTGGGGAAACAATTGGTTTTGAACCTACTCTTAGATGCATATGGGTTAGCCAAGCTTCACTTGGGCCTGTATGTAGTTTATGTAGATCTTAGTGCCCGCTAAAGAATTAAGAATAATTCTTCGAATTGGGGTGTAGAGGCTGCCAATTTGAACAAAATAGTGGGAGAATCTTTAGACTAAAGTCCAAGTCTTTAGACTGAATCAATTTATGTACTAATAAACTTTAGTTTTTCCTTATGCAGAACATGGCCACTAATTTATCATTAAGGTCCCTATTGGATAGTGACAAGTTGAATGGTTCCAATTTCAATAGCTGGTTCAGAAAACTTAAGATCGTCCTTGAGCATGAGAGGATTCTATATATTCTGAATAATCCTGTACCAAAGATACCTGATGCAAACACCCAAAGTTCTGAGAGAGACACTTATCAGAAGTGGCTCAATGATAGAACTAGCGTGCGTTGTATCATGCTAGCAGCAATTAACGATGAATTCGGTTGCCGGTTCGAGAATGCTCAGCCAGAAAAAATCATTCAAGCGTTGAATGAATCTTTCGGCACACCCGACGATGTTGAAAGGCACAAGACTAGTTATGCTATTTTCAATGCTCGAATGAGGGATGGATTTCCTGTCACTGATCATGTATTGTACATGATCGAGAAGATAGAACTCCTAAGCAAGCTCGGCTTTCCCTTACATGAGCAGTTGGGAAAAGATGCGATCCTGAATTCCTTGCCTCCATCCTTTCGACCTTTCCTTACTCATTTTCGAATGACAAAGCCTGCAGTCAACTACCACGGTTTGTTGGGTTGTTACAGAACTTTGAGAAGGATAACCAGCTCTCTAAGGGTTTGGTTAATGTGGTTGAAGGATCTAAGGTAGGCGTAAACCCTTTGGGAAAGGAAGAAGAAAAAGAATAATAAAAAGGTGCAACATGCTAGGACATCTATAATGGGTCAGATGTAGAAGAAGAAAGTTGATAAAAGTCAAGTCGAATGCTTTCACTGCAAGATGCAAGGGCACTGGAAGAGGAACTGTCCTCTTTACATTGCCACACTTGATCAAAACAGGCCAAAGAAGAAAAAGGAGCAAGATGTTGCTCAACAAGGTATTTATATGATAACACCTTGTAATTTTTCTGTATATGATAATCAGACCTGGGTATTGGATACCGAGAGTCCTTTTAACATTTGCAATTCATTGCAGGGACTACAGGTCACCAGAAGATTTGAGGACAATGAAAGATTCCTTAATATCGGCGATGGAAGATTAGTTCCAGTTCTGGCATTAGGAGTTCTTAAAATAGTTTTCAATAGAAATATCATTATACTAAATAATTATTATTTTTGCCCAACGTTCTTGTTGAACGTAATTTCTGTAGGCCTTCTGGCCAAAAGTCATTATGAAATTTCAATAAAGGATGTTACTTTGAATATCATTATGAATGGAGTCACTGTAATGACTGGGCATTTATCTAATGGCATTTATATATTATCATAGCATGTGAATGTAGTGTATAATTTAAGTAAGCGCCCTAGAACAACTGATGTCACAGATATTTATCTTTGGCACCATCGGCTGGGTCATATCAATAAGAATAGATTAAATAGGTTAACTCAGGAGGGCATCCTTCGAGTTGATTATTGTGAATCATTAACTACCTGTGAATCCTGTCTTCTTGGTAAAATGACCAAGTCATCTTTTACTGAAAAGGTGAAAGAGCCAAAGAGCTATTGAGTCTAGTACATACTGATGTATGTGGACCAATGAGCACTTGTGCCAAAGGTGGATATTACTACTTCATTACTTTTACAGACGACCTTTCTAGGTTTGGTTATGTCTATCTTATGAGACATAAATCTGAGTCGTTTGAAATGTTCAAACTATATCATAAAGAAGTAGAAAAACAAACAGGAAAATGTATTAAGACCCTTCGATCAGATCGAGGAGGCGAATACCTTTCCAATGAATTTGTGACATATTTAAGAGAGAATGGGATTCTCTCCAATGGACTCCTCCTGGAACACCGCAGCATAACGGTGTGTCAAAAAGAAGGAATCGAACTCTATTAGACATGGTTCGTCCATGATGGGTTTTGCGAGCTTGCCAATATCATTTTGGGGATACGCATTAGAATCAGCTTGTCATATTCTTAATAAGGTTCCAAGTAAGTCTGTTTCTAAAACTCCACATGAGATGTGGTATGGACATAAACCGGTTATTACCTATCTGAGAGTCTGGGGGTGTCCGGCTTATATGAAATGTGCAAAATCAGACAAACTTGAACCCAAATCTGATAAATATTTTTTTATCGGCTATCCGAAAGAGACCAAAGGATATTACTTCTACAATACTGAAGAACAAAAGTTGTTCATTAGTAATAGAGCAGTTTTTCTTGAAAAGGAGTTCCTTAGTGAATGAACAAATAGCTCTAATGTTGAACTTAAGGAAGTTCAAGGAACAACACAAACCAGTGAACCCTTAGAATCTGAGTTGATTAGATCAAACTCAAAACCCATTTTAGATGCACCATTAAGGCGATCTGGTAGAGTACCACATCAACCGGACAGATACTTAGGTTTCTTGGTCTAAAATGATGATCATGTTAAACTCGATGAGAACAACGAGGATCCGATCACCTATATGGATGCTATGCAAAGGACTGACTCTAATAATGGCTTGAGGCCATGAAATCCGAACTTGACTCCATGAAGGACAATAATGTATGGACATTAGTTGACCCACCCGAAGGGATAAAACCCATAGGGTGTAAGTGGGTTTTCAAGAGGAAAAGAGGCGCAGACGGAAAGGTTGAGACCTATAAAGCATGTCTGGTTGCTAAGGGGTATCGTCAACGTTATGGTATTGACTATGATGAAACGTTTTCTCCTATGGAAATACTGAAATCCATTCGGATTATGCTAGCTATAGCAGCACACTTCGATTATGAGATTTGGCAGATGGATGTTAAAACAGCTTTTCTAAATGGTGATTTAGAAGAACAGGTGTATATGATACAGCCTGAAGGTTTTATATCTGAAGATGAGTCTAAAGTGTGCAGGCTACAGAAGTCCATTTATGGACTTAAGCAAGCATCTAGGAGTTGGAACATACGATTTGATAAAGTGATCAAATCTTATGGCTTTATTAAAAATAAAGAAGAACCTTGCATTTATAAATGGGCTAACGATTCCGTTATTGTATTTCTTGTATTATATGTGGATGATATTCTCTTAATCAGGAATGATATCCCTGCATTAGAAGGAATAAAGACATGGTTATCATCACAATTCTCCATGAAAGATCTGGGAGAAGCATCATACATCCTAGGGATGAAGATCTATAGAGATAGATCTAAGAGGATGCTTGGTTTATCCCAATCTACGTACATTGACACAGTGCTAAAGAGGTTTAGCATGGAGAATTCCAAGAAAGGCTATCTTCCGATAAGCCATGGAATTCATCTTTCTAAGAAGGATTGTCCGATAACTCCTAATGAAAGAGAACGTATGAGTCGAATTCCATATGCTTTGGCAGTGGGATCGATTATGTACACCATGACATGTACAAGACCAGATGTGGCATACTCACTAGGAGTAGTGAGTAGATACCAATCTGATCCAGGAGAAAAATACTGGCAAGTTGTTAAGACAATCCTTAAGTATTTGAGAAATACTAAGGACCAGTGGTTAGTCTATGGAGAGTCTGATTTGAAACTTATTGGATATACTGATTCCAGTTTCCAATCAGATCATGATGATAGCAAAAGTGTATCGGGTTTTGTGTTTATCTGAATGGTGGAGCTGTTTGCTGGAAAAGTTTCAAGCAATATACAGTGGCAGATTCGGTGTGTGAGGCAGAGTACATCGCTGCATCAGATGCTGCAAAAGAAGCTGTGTGGCTGCGAAAGTTCATCTCCGAGCTTGGAGTGACACCTTCCATAGATGGACCAGTCCTGTTGTACAGTGACAGCACTGGTGCCATAGCTCAAGCAAAGGAACCACGAGGACATCAGCGCACCAAGCACATACTGCGCCGGTTTCATCTTATTCGAGAGATTGTAGACCGAGGTGACATAAATCTTCAGAAGATTGATGGAAAGGAAAACCTAGGTGCCCATTTACTAAAGCACTCAGCATCAAAGAGTTTGACAACTATAAGTTGAAGATGTGTATTAGATACTGTAATGAGTGGCTTTAGGCTAAGTGGGAGTTTGTTGGGAATTGTATCCTAAAGCCAATCATTTGATGATTGTGCTAATGTAAATTGTATATAAATTGATATATTAATAAAAGTTATTTGGTAGTTTATTCATTACAAGAACATCTTCTTAATACTCCTGATTGTAATGAAGCTCTTAGGATCTTCCTTCATGATAAAGGAGGATTTATCTTTGAAGGTCCTTAAAAAGGTTCGCGACCATATGATATACTATGACAGGGCCATAGTACTATCAATTATAGGACGTTGTATATCATATTTGTTGGTTGTCCTCTTAACCAAAGAGTGTAGAGACACTGGTATGACATACAGGTGAAAGTGTAGGAGTACATTTCACCGAACGTGACTCATTTCCGGATACTCTACTGTCAAGAGTTAATCCGAGAAGATATAGGTATAAGTATCCTTCAGACCTGAAGATCACAACCAGTGGCTTACAAGCAACTCATTGTACTTAGGTGGACCACCTGGATTTCTAATCCAGCTACGAAAGGTTACTGGGTGCAGTCAAGTACTTGTGGTAGTCAGTTGTGGATCAAGATGGAATTTGACCTATCCCATTAAAAGAGAAATGCTTGTGTTTCAATTTAGCAAGACCTTGGCCAAGGCACTTCATGTGAAAGTCACATGATTACTAAAATTGAAATCACTTTATGGATTTGCTATTTAGAGTTGACAAGCTCTTAAGCCATCCTTAGCATTTGTGGTCAAGAGGATGATTATACGGTAACTGTTTCTTAGGGTTCTTGGAGTTTGCTTGGCAACTCTTCGACCTATCCGGACGTCGGGTTCCATTGCTAGATGGGCACATCAATTAGTATAGAAAGTTGTTTCTATGCTACCGGCTTAGGTTCGAACCTAGAGAGTCACGCGCATAGAAGTTTCCTAGGATGATCTGTTTGCTGATCAACGATTGAGAATCGTATATGATTTAATTAATCAATTTGATTGATTGAATTATCTCAATTGGGTTAAGTACAATTGAATAAGATTCAATTTGGTTTAAGTCTATTAGAAGGAATAGTCAATTTCAAATATTGATTTAAAATTAGACTTGATTTGGATTTAAATAGATTCAGGACTAGCCAAATTTGATTTGGGCTAGGACCATGATCTATGTGGGTTCAGTCCAATAAGTTCAATTAGCTTAAACCAAAAACTAAACCCAAACATCTCGCATAAGTCTGAGAGATTAAATTCACATATAGAATTTAATGTCTTGCATTAATCTTCTCCAAACAATTCCGTCGGAATTCTAAAGTGTTAAAATTTATATGGAATAAATGCGCCTCTTTGTATTAACCAAGTGCTACAGTTCGATGACTCTTTGATTTTTACCGAACTTCAGAATTAACCAAGCGCTACAGTTTGATGACTCTTTGGTTTTTTACCGAACGTCGGAATTAACCAAGCGCTACGGTTCGGTGTCTCTTTGGTTTTCGCCAAGCGGCAAAATTCTAAATGTTAGAATTTAATGGGCTGCTAAAAAGAGACTATAAATAGAAGACATCCCTCACCAGATTACACAGAAGAGAAAAACAATAAATGATATGTCGTGAATTGATTTTCTAAAGAATTAGAATAGAAAATCCTGGTGATTCTGGTGCTAACGAAAGTGTGGAGGATCCTAGAAGAAGAATTCAAGTGGAAGGATTCAAGATCAGCAAAGTCGTTTTCCGCGAGCTAGCACTCCAGGAATTCGATCATTCGGGGCTTCGCGTGGATGATACTAGAGGCCGGACGATTGAACGGCTGCAGAGTATAAAAGGATTTACCAATTGCCTTTAAGGTAAGTGATATGATCCCTAGATCTTAAGGCATGCTTCAAGATAAGAAGTATGACTTCTTGCCTTGAAGATCAAGACATGATCTTGATAGTTTTATTTATATGCAGATCAATTGATCCTATATACAAGGCAAAGATATGATCTTGATGCATGTTAGATAGATTAGTATGTAATCTTTAAATTTTTGCATGAATAATTGTTATCTATTTTTTAAAACATGCATGCCTCGGAGATTGTTCTCCTTCAAATATCGCTAAGAGTGCTTTCCCCTATGCACATAGACACTCATGCACGTGGACCCCATGCACGTGGATGATTGGGATGTGATCTATGGCATACTTAAGCTTCATGTTGCTGACTCCTTTCGTTCTCGCAACTCTTTTTTTGCTCGATGAAGTGGTTCTTGAATAGCTGGAGCCTGCAGTCTTTGACATCCTGGCAGATCTTAAGGTAGCCCTACAAGAAGGGCCTCAAGATAGGAATGAAATCCATAATTATAGTCAAAGCTCTAGGCCAGCTTGCTCCTTTCTCCATTAAGAGACCTAAGCTTGTTGAAGAGAGGGTCATCTGGAATATATTGTTGTACACCATAAGTTGCAACCTCCTCCTCAGTATGATCCCCTCGGTGGTGGCTTTGGGGTTGACCTTGATGTCCTCGACCATCCGGAGGAACCTCTCTTCCCATGTTCTGCCACACCACCTTGCTGGTGAAGAAGGGGATGGTCGTGATGGAGCCATGTAAGGCTGGGACGGCCGGGATGGAATTGGGAGTCAAAGGTGACGGAATAGAGGATGAAGTTGGGGAGTACAAGGCGGCTGGGACAGAGCCGGGAGTCAGAGGTAGTCAGGATGGAGCCGAAAAATGGAGGCGTCAGGATGGAGCCGGGAGTCGAAGGTAGCCAGGACGGAGTCAAGAGTTGGAGGTGGTCGGGATGGAGCCAGGAGTTGGAGGCGGCCGGAACGGAGCCGAGAGTTGGAGGCTTCGCTGACAGCCTCAATAAGCCAGTAACGATAAGAGATCTTTCTGAATTAAGTGTTCATGAATTAATAGGATCTCTTGAAGCTCATGAGCAAAGATTGTTTAGGCATAAAGAATCATCAATTGAAAGTGTCTTTCAATCTAAACTCAAAGTAGTTGATAAAAATTCTCAAAAAGAATATCTAGTCATGCTCCAGTCAAAAGAGAGTCATTCAGAGGTAAAAATCAGAGTAGAAAAAGAGAAAGAAATATGAAAGGAAGAGGTAGAGAAATGCAAAAAAATAATTTTCAAGAAGGCAATATGATGATAGCACTCAACAAAAGTGTAATATATGTAAAAGGTCTTCTTATGCTGAAAAAGATTGCTGGTTCAGGACAAAACCCTAATGTTATAATTGTAAAAAGTTTGAACATGTTCAAAAAGATTGTAGGTATAAAGCAAGTGAGCAAGCACACTTCTCAGAAAAAAATGAATGTCAACAAAGCACACTATATGCATATCAAACTACTGAAGAGCAAAGAAATAATGTGGTATCATGATAGTGGGTGCAACAATCATATAACTGATGACAAATCTATTTTTATGGATATTGACATTCTTCAATTTCACAAGTAAAGATGAAAATGATGTTCTAGTCCATGCAAGAGAAAAAGGTATAATTGCAATTAATACCAAGAAAGAAAAAAATCATTGATGATGTTTTACTTGTTTCAGACTTGAAGCAGAATCTTTTGATTGTTGGACAATTGATTAAACATGGGCACATGGTACACTTTGAAGATAATGTTTGTAAGTTATATGATCGGGATGAAAAAGTAACTTACAGCAAATATCAAAATGAAGAAAAATAAAAAATTTTCTTTTATTTTACACTATGCAAAGGATGTTGTATGAAGATGAAAGTAAACGATGAGTCATGGTTATGGCACAAAAGGTTTGAGCACTTAAATAATCAAGTTTGAGCTTTACATAAGAAATTCGATCGAGCTCGAGTCAAGTTTTGAGCTTCAAATTTTAGAGCCGAGTTAAGCTTGAGCTTGGTACTGTTTCGATTCGACTCAGCTCGATTATATCCATACTGCCGATCATGGTGTCAGCAGCTAGCAGCTAGCGTCAGTGTCAAGCAGGCAATCGTTATCATCTTTATGGCAGCCGAAGGTCACTATATACCATTAATGCATGCATTGATGTTTCTTCTTAACATTCATTGAATTGGGTGTTGACTAATTGGGGAGGTCTTGCATGCTTATTTGGCCGTTTGGGTAAAAGGGTAACCATCAACGTGGTTTTTCGCGTCCGTCCATGATGCACTTCTACAATAACCATCTTTGCATATTATTTTGAAAGCTAGTCTCACCAAACCCAAATAGCATGCATCAAGATATTGCTAGCATTATGATTGTTGATTATTATCATCTTTTTCTTTTTAATTCCAATTGTAAACATGTGATTATTTGGTGCCAACACATGTCCATTTTGCGTGCAAGCCATGTTCCACGTCATCCATTCCAAGTGCTACTCGGTCCATTGTAATGACAGACTTATTCCAAATTCTACTGGGTCAATTGTCATACACCAACAAATCAGTATAATTTTATCCAACGGTCTAGTTATAATTTTATACAATAATTTTCTAATCACGTAGTGTCGTCCTTATTTGATTCTTCACCTACTTGCAATTTAACTGGTTGGTAGCGTATTTGTTGCCTTTTGTTTTGGATGATTTTTTATTTGTTTATTTTTTTTGTCGTTCTCCGATAGCGAGGGTCAAACGTCGCAGAGCCCATTGAGTGGGTCCAAGGTCTGCACGTTCGAACAAGCGAAGGAGTACAGCGACCAACCAACGAAGGACGGCAAGCTATCTCTTGTCTTATTAGCAACGAGATTATGCTGCCAGATATTCGGAAAAACGCGTCGCAAATCCAACCGTGTAGAGGTCCCATCTTCCTCGCCTGCACGGTCGTTGATCCCACGGCAGCCTTGGATGCCTACGCCTATCATTTCTTGCCGTTTCCAACTCCTAACCATCCAACTACCCATGATTGGGACTCATTCTTAGACTCGAGGAATATATAGAACCCCTAGCTAGTCATCGACCACGCTTGTTCTGAGACAACTGAGACTTTCCCTTTCCCGTCTCTGAAGGAAAGAATTGATCTCCTTGGCTTCCACTATATCTTCCTCCCCCCATCTCATCGATTTGCGTGGAACCAATCTGCTTTCAGAACAAGATGAAGCCCCATACCTTTCTTCTCCTCAGCTCCATCTTCCTTTCCACCTTATTCTTCATCAACGCTAGCCCCGTGACATCTCAAGGAGTTGGTAAGCAAATGACAACCGAGTGCCATCATGAACTCATCCCATTGCTTTCATGTGCTAACTTTTGTGCTCCAACTGTCATGAAGAGGAAGAGGAGTTCAGCTATAAGAGTGGGAGCGAGACGGGGCCCGAGCACTGGGGTGAGCTCGACAAAGATTGGTCGGTCTGTGGGACGGGCCAGTTCCAGTCCCCGATCGATTTGTCCGACAAAAGGGTGCAGCTGCTTCACCACTTGGCTCAGCTACGAAGCTCCTATCGCCCTGCCAGCGCTGTCATGAAGAATCGTGGCCATGACATCATGGTAAGTGCCAATCAATCTCGGGACATATATCCAGTGTTTGGAATGAAACTATATATTTGAACAAAGTGGACACGATTTTAATGCTGTGACCACTTGGATTACATATCTGTAAGCATGATCGCTTGCATAAAAGTTCGATCAAATTTTGGTATAAAATTAACATTCGAACACTAGGCATAACTACATCTCTTGCTGTGATCCAAGAGTACAGTACTGCAGTGCACTCAATTTTACGTGCCCGCTTATAATTGCCATGCCTTGTGATTTGTGATCTAATGGAGGATGCTTTGTTGTCAGATCGAATGGGAAAATGAGACAGGAGGGATATGGATAAATGAAACCAAATACCTTCTCAAGCAAGTGCATTGGCACTCACCATCAGAGCATACCATCAACGGGCGCAGGTACAGCCTATTCCAATCTTCCCTACACTTGCTTAGAAAACGTATGTACTAATTAAGCTAGGCATATTGATCAGAAAAGCTTACGCGATTTTGTGATGCAATTGTAGATACTCACTTGAGTTGCACATGGTTCATCAAAGTGCTGACAATAAGACTGCCGTGGTCGGTATTTTGTACACAATTGGCCGGCCTGATCCATTCCTTGCTAAGGTTAGTGCCAGAGCTCCAAGTGTTTTTTTACTTGTGTGATTTAAGCTTCGATACAGGAAGTGCTGACGTACGCTATAAATCGTGATGCTTGAAATCTAGATGGAGAGCTACATCAAGAAAGTTGGAGCTTTGGCAGAATCCGAGGAGGAGAAGTTGGGCATGGTGGATCCAAGGGACATAAGAAAGGGGAGCAGGAAGTATTATAGATACATGGGCTCCCTTACCGCTCCTCCTTGCACTGAAGGAGTCGTGTGGACCATCATTAGAAAGGTTGGCACCATATATCTCTTACTTGGACGCCCTCTATATAGCTTCAGTAACCTTGTTGAGATTAAAAGCTTTATATATGGTTTGCACTCATGCGGTGGTAATCGACGTTTCCAGGTGCGAACGGTTACGAAGGAGCAGTTGAACTTGCTGATAGAAGCCGCCCGTGATGTGAGTAGTCTCTGAAGCTCATCCATACTCTTTTGTCTTCATACCAAACCTTTCCAAAGAACTGAGTTCTCTGATCAGCTTTCCATTCTCAAATCGATGCCCGGCCCATGGTTTGCCATTTAACAATCAGAGACAATCAACCAAAAAGCTCGATCCCTGGCTCATAAAAATCACTCAGCTGGTGTTTTGTATTGTCACATCTCCCCTTGAATTGGCGTTGACAAGTGTGCACATAATAAAGTCGTGAATGGTGCAGTCTGGCTGAGTGATTTTTCTGAGTTACCATTGGCAATAATTCTATCGAAATTTCTTCCGATATTGGAGCCAGTTTCTTGATTCTGCATGCCTTGTGTCCGGCTTCATGGAACTTGATTCCAACACTCTATGTTGATGGTGGTATATATTGTTAGAGTGGAAGATCAATTAATAGCCTACTCGGTTTCCATCAAAAGCTTGAGATATGATTTTTTTTTTTTTTGAAGGAAAACAAATTATTGAATTGTTTGTGGAGTTCTTATTTTGACCATCTTCTTCTATATTCTTGCAGCACACGGAGAATGCAAGGCCTTTACAGCCGATTAACAAGAGGACTGTTGGCTTGTATCGACCTCGAAAGCTTCGATCTTGATTCAACTTTTGTTACTCGAAAGTAAGCATATTATGGAGGACGGTGCTGTGCATTTGGCTCACCGCAGCTGCTGCTGATCTGTTGGTTTGCTGTGGCAGTAGATCGATTTGTTTTAAATAATAAAGCCTTATAAGGCTCAACTTTATTCTTTTATTTTTGATGTATATCAAAAGATAAGGAATATAATAATGTTAATTTGATGCTTCCGCTAGATCAAAAACATGTAGCACTTTTAATTTTGATGTCATTGCTAGAATCATAATGGGCGATGCACAGAGAGTCACCTAGCTTGCATGTCAGTTGACTATAACCAGGGCAAAACATATAAGATGCTGGCTTCGATGGTCATGTTGGTGTTGAACACTGGATTAGCATGACCTTGAACAAGCCCGTTTTATTCTGCTGCTTTCTGGCACTTTACATGATATAACACAAAAAAGGTTTCTATAAAATCTCAAGCTGCTTGCATTCATGCATCCATGATGCGTCTAGGAGGGAATGCCTGTGTTGACACCAGATCACCTCTCTTGATCACCCACCAGTGTTCAATCGTCTTCTCCAGCAAGCCAAGGATCTTCTGGCATGCTTCGCCTCGATCGGAGGCCAGCAAAAAGTCCCAGAGACCAGAAATTTCAGTGGAGACCCTCCGACGCTTAAGTTAGTGCTTGGGGCAATAGCCGTGAGATTGAGAAAAAGCTCGAGAGTCTTAGAAAGGTGCTCTGTGCGAGTGTATATGAGTTGTTGTTACCTGATCGGGGTTCCTTCTTATCTATTTTATTGATGTTTGTGAGACTTGAGGTGTAACCATTTGTCAGGGCATGTACGATAAGGGCAACAACAGTGGGGCTTGCCTCCCTATGGTTTGTCAGAGTTAGTAGGCCATGTCTTATCGAAGTGGGTGGCTGCAGTAAGGTTGGTGGGCCAGGTGCCATCAGATATGGGTAGCCATGGTAGAGTTGTGGGTGCTGCTTGATTTGAACGGCTTCTTTAGGCTTGCAGAGCATGGACAACCATTACGGTATTTGCCAGACATGTTTCTCATGTCGCATATATGTTGTCCTTTTTTGAATCATTGGGAGACGTGTGGGCAGTGGTGAGTGGTGGAGCAATGGAGCCATATATGTGGGCCCCACGATGTGGCTGCTGGGACACTGCTTGGGTGGTTACTAAGATTGACTTGAAGTCGCGGAGGGCAGCTGGAGGCGTAGCCTGGGTGGCCAAGTCGGGGTCCTATCCGAGAGGTCGGCTGAGTGCGCAGCCCGGTGGCCTAGTCGGGTCCCACTCGGGAGGCCTACTGGAGGTGCTCGGCTTTGCCTTGCTCCTTCACCATCACGTAGCCGGAGCACTGCTTGAAGGACACAGGAGGTTACCCCGGGAGTGCCGAGGTCTGATCGGGGGCTTGTTGATGGGGAGCAGCGAGGGCACTGATGGTGGGTAAAGGCAGGAAAGAGATGAACAATGAAGAAGAGGGTATTTTCGTTGGGCCTCCCATTGCACCCACCCCAAGAAAGATCAGTTCCCTCTCTCTCTCTTTCCCTCTGTGATGATCTCCTGTGTCTCTTGTCAGGACCCATGGCGAGGGTGTCGAAGGTGGCTAGGTGCTCTAAGGTGATATGGCTCCACAAGATCTTCTTGCTTTTAGACCAGCCATAACTGGGGTTGTTGGTGAAGATCTTGTGATGGTAGCTATGGGAGGTGAGGCGGTAGAAGCGGTCGAAGGGCTTGATGGCATAGTGGAGGAGCTGAGGGGTGGCTTCGATGGCAGAAGAAATCGGAGCTCCCCTCTCTCCTTCCCTTCCTTGATGTTGGCTCTGAGAGAGAGATCGAGAGAGAGAGAGAACTGTGAGAGTAGAGGAATCCAGAGCAGAGGAGTCGAGAGCAGGGTCTGGCTCTTTGTGCCGGATTGGGACACTCTCGGAGGCGGAGGAGGCTGTTCGAGAGGAGTCGAGAGTAGGGTCTGGCTCCTGGTGCCAGATCGGGACACTTGTGGAGGCAGAGGAGGCCATCCGAGAGGAGTCCAGGAGCATAGGCCAATCAGCTGAGGTCCAGGTTGACTGGTCGAGGCCGACTGTTTGAGGCTAATGCTAAGGTAATTG
This sequence comes from Calamus simplicifolius, assembly GCA_900491605.1. Lineage (NCBI taxonomy): Eukaryota > Viridiplantae > Streptophyta > Magnoliopsida > Arecales > Arecaceae > Calamus > Calamus simplicifolius. The sequence goes on along the minus strand of UESW01004645.1, from coordinate 696,501 downwards.
TCTGAGACAGACTGGCCAAGGCCGAGGCCGATTGGAGAGGGCCAAGGCTAACTGAAAATGGCCGACCTGAGTGGCCAACTGAGGGGGTTCGCGCGGTTGCCATTATCTATGGGGTTTATTGGCCCCATTAGATGCCCTCCACATTTTTGAGCTTATGCGACTGCGTGCTTTGCATCCACCAAACAAAAGGAGTATAGAACTCTTTATTTTGCATTGTCTTTGCATGCTAGCTTCGTCTCTGATTGCTTCCTAATGGAAGAATTCTTTTCTTTTTGCACTGCTTCCGATATTGATAATTTTATTTATGTTATGTGGACTCTTGATCATATCTGCATGTTCTATGAAACTGTGCATTTGCTTGCCTTAAGCAAGGTTGGAGGTAGGTTGGTTACCTTTGATTGGCTGGCAACAGCCAGTAATTCTCTCATGACATGGAGTCTGAAAGTGGATGCTCATCAACTGTAAGCTGGGGAGTTGATCTCTTCCAGCTGTGAGTTGACTTAGTCTTCTTCTTTTAACATGAAGTCTAGTTAGCTGTTGACTGCTGAGGCAGAGTTAAGGCCAAAGCCGAGATGAGGCTGCTGAGGCAAAGTTGAGCCACTGAGGCAAAGATGGAGCACAGCCTGTGTGGCCGAGTGGATCGAAGTCCTATCCGGGAGGCTTGCTAGCGCTAAGATAGAGATGGAGATTACTACGATCCGTTCGAAGGCTACTGTGATCGACTCAGGGGTTACTAAGATCGATCTAAGGACTATTAAGACCGACCCAAGGGCTGCTGAGACCAACCCGAGGGCCTTTGGTACCAACTCGGGGGTTTCTAGGCCTGTCCGAGGGATGACTCAAGGGTCATTGGAACCTGCTCGAGAGCCTTTTAAAATCGCCTTGGGGGTTTTTGGGCTTGCTCAAGGGGTGACTCGAGGGCCGCTAGGACCTGTTCGAGAGCCTTTTAGAACCATCTCGGGGGTTTCTGGGCTTGCCCGAGGGGTGACTCGAGGGCCGCTGGGACTTGCTTGAGACCATTTTGGAATCGCCTCGGGGATTTTTGGGCCTACCTGAGGGGTGACTCGAGGGCTGTTGGGACCTACTCGAAGCCTTTTGGAATTGCTTTGGGGGTTTCTGGGCCTGTCCGAGGGGTGACTCGAGGGTCGCTGTGACCTTCTTGAGAGCCTTTTAAAATCATCTCGGGGGTTTCTGGGCCTGTCCGAGGGGTGACTCAAGGGTCACTGGGACCTTTTCGAGAACCTTTTGGAACCGCCTTGGGGGTTTCTGGTCTTGCTCGAGGGGTAAATCAAGGATCGTAGGACCTGCTCGAGAGCCTTTTGGAACCGCCTTAGGGGTTTTTAGGCCTGCCCGAGGGATTGCTGAGAAGTTAATCTACATTTTGGAAGAGGACAGGAGGTCCTATCTGGGTAACTTGTTGGAGGTCCTACCCAGGTGGCCTGTTGGAGGCATCCATCATGGAGTCAGAAGGTGTCTTTAGTTGATGGAGAGACTAGACGATGAAGTAGCATCCCTGATGCTTCTTTGTGAAATGTCTTTAGGAGAGTTTGTCTCCTTCTGCTGATTTAGGTACTTCAGCATGTTGGCGACCTGCCCCCCTAGGGAATCATGTCGTCTGGAGGTGAAAGGTGTGGTGCCTCGCTTGGGTTCCCTCCAGTGTCACTGTCCATAGGAGGGGAGATTGATTGGACGACGAGTGGGAGATCGAGGCTGCTTGGGGCTTCATGGTGGTGGTGCTCTTGCTGGTGAGCTCGATAGCCATTCTGGTGGCGCTCCAGTGAGGAATGTGGCGGTGAGTCTTTTGATGAAAAAAATTTTTGCTAGTGAAATGATGGCTGGCCTGAGAAGTAATCATAGGAGGAGCAGAAGCTCCTGGGAGCCTCACGGTGGTGCTCTTACTGGTGAGCTTGATGGCTGTTCTAGCGGTGCTCCGGTGAGGCATGGCAGCGATGAGTCTTTTGGGGAGAACTCCCACTAGTGGAAAGATGGCTGGCCTAAGCAGCAACCGTAGGAGGAGAAAGGGCCCTTGGCTACTACTGTATGGCCATAGAGTCTCCTTTCGCAGCTTCTGGATAGTTACCACTAGTGCTTGAACTTGCTGGATGAGGGTAGCAAGATGGTCCTATTGAGTAGTTTGAGGTAGTGGCAATGGTGGAGTAGAAAGGCTGACTCTCGTCATAAGGGTTCTCTCATGCCTTTGGTAGAGACCTCTTGGGCTCTTGTTATCACCATCTTTTTGATCTAGAAGGGATGAGGATCTACATACTAGCATTGCTGATGATCCGTGCTATAAACCCTATTGGCGCACCAATCTGTTGACGCTAGATCACCTCTCTTGATTGCCTACGAGCATTCGGCCGCCTTCTTCAGCGAGCCAAGGATCTTCTAGCAGGCTTCGCCTTGATTGGGGACCTGTAAAAAGTTTTGGGGATCGGAGATTCCAACGAAGACCCTCCAATGCTCAAGTTAGTGCTCTAGGCAACACCGTGAGCTTGAGAGAAAGCTTGAGAGTCTTAGAGAGTTGCTCTATGTGAGCGTGTATGAGTTATTGTTACATGATTGAAGGTCCCTCTTACCCATTTTATTGATGTTTATGAGACTTGAGGTATAACCACTTATCAGAACATGTACGGTAAGGGCAGCAACAGTGAAGCTTGCCTCCTTGTGGTATGTCAGAGCTAATAGGCTATATCCTATCAGAAGTGAGTAGCTGTAGTAGGGTTGATGGGCCAGGTCCCGTCAGATATAGGTAGCTATAGTAGAGTTGGTGGGTGCCTCTTGATTTGGACGGCTGCGGCGGGCTTGCAGGGCATGAGCGGCCATTATAGCATTTGCCAGACATGTCCCTCACATTGCACGTCTGTTGTCCTATTTTGAATCATTAATGGGAGATGTCTAAATAGTGGTGAGTGGTGGAGCAGTATAGCAAGGTACGTGGGCCCCACGACATGGCTGCTAGGGCACTGCTTGGGTGGTTGCTGAGCCCGACTTGAAGTCGCGGAGGGCAGCTGGGGGCACAGTCTGGGTAGCCAAGTCGGGTCCCACTCGAGAGGCCTACTGGAGGTGCTCTTAAAGATTGATCACCATCGTTAGTCAAGCATGATCTCATTAGCTTCATTAGGGGTTATTGATAGAATATTGTTGGTAATTGTATCCTAAAGCCAATCATTTGATGATTGTGCTAATGTAAATTGTATATAAATTGATATATTAATAAAAGTTATTTGGCAGTTTATTCATTACAAGAACATCTTCTTAATACTCCTGATTGTAATGAAGCCCTTAGGATCTTCCTTCACGATAAAGGAGGATTTATCTTTGAAGGTCCTTAAAAAGGTTCGCGACCATATGATATACTATGACAGGGCCATAGTACTATAAATTATAGGACATTGTATATCATATTTGTTGGTTATCCTCTTAACCAAGGAGTGTAGAGACACTGGTATGACATACAGGTGAAAGTGTAGGAGTACATTTCACCGAACGTGACTCATTTTCGGATACTCTACTGTCAAGAGTTAATCCGAGAAGATATAGGTATAAGTATCCTTCAGACCTGAAGATCACAACCGTGGCTTACAAGCAACTCATTGTACTTAGGTGCCGGACCATCTGGATTTCTAATCCAGCTACGAAAGGTTACTGGGTGCAGTCAAGTACTTGTGGTAGTCATTATGGATCAAGATGGAATTTGACCTATCCCGTTAAAAGGAGAAATGCTTGTGTTTCAATTTAGCAAGACCTTGGCCAAGGCACTTCATGTGAAAGTCACATGATCACTAAAATTGAAATCACTTTATGGATTTGCTATTTAGAGTTGACAGGCTCTTAAGCCATCCTTAGCATTTGTGGTCAAGAGGATGAATTATACGGTAACTGTTTCTTAGGATTCTTGGAGTTTGCTCGGTAACTCTTCGACCTATCCGACGTTGGGTTCCATTGCTAGATGGGCACATCGATTAGTATAGAAAGTTGTTTCTATGCTACCGGCTTAGGTTCGAACCTAGAGAGTCACACGCATAGAAGTTTCCTAGGATGATCTGTTTGCTGATCAACGATTGAGAATCGTATATGATTTAATTAATCAATTTGATTGATTGAATTATCTCAATTGGGTTAAGTACAATTGAATAAGATTCAATTTGGTTTAAGTCTATTAGAAGGACTAGTCAACTTCAAATATTGATTTAAAATTAGACTTGATTTGGATTTAAATAGATTCAGGACTAGCCAACTTTGATTTGGGCTAGGACCATGATCTATGTGGGTTCAGTCCAATAAGTTCAGATTAGCTTAAACCAAAAACTAAACCCAAACCTCTCGCATAAGTCTGAGAGATTAAATTCACATATAGAATTTAATGTCTTGCATTAATCTTCTCCAAACAATTCCGTCGGAATTCTAAAGTGTTAGAATTTATATGGAATAAATGCGCCTCTTTGTATTAACCAAGCGCTACGGTTCGACGACTCTTTGTTTTTACCGAACGTCGGAATTAACCAAACGCTACGGTTCGATGACTCTTTGGTTTTTTACCGAACGTCCGAATTAACCAAGCGATACGGTTCAACGTCTCTTTGGTTTTCGCCAAGCGGCGGAATTCTAAATGTTAGAATTTAATGGGCTGCTAAAAAGAGACTATAAATAGAGGACATCCCTCACCAGATTACACAGAAGAGAAAAACAACACACGATATGTCGTGAATTGATTTTCTAAAGAATTAGAATAGAAAATCCTGGTGATTCTGGTGCTAACGGAAGTGTCGAGGATCGTAGAAGAAGAATTCAAGTGGGAGGATTCAAGATCAGCAAAGTCGTTTTCCGCGAGCTAGCACTCCCGGAATCCGATCATTCGGGGCTTCGCATGGACGATACTAGAGGCCGGACGATTGAACGGCTGCAGAGCATAAAAGGATTTACCAATTGCCTTTAAGGTAAGTGATATGATCCCTAGATCTTAAGGCATGCTTCAAGATAAGAAGTATGACTTCTTGCCTTGAAGATCAAGACATGATATTGATAGTTTTATTTACATGCATGCCTCGGAGATTGTTTCTCCCTTCAAATGGTATCAGAGCAAGGTTTTGTATTGATCTAATTTATTGCATGTAAATTAATGCTCTTATTAATTGTGTAATCAAGGCTAAAACAAATCACAGGTCTATTCGGTCACAGATGGATTGAAAATCAAATTACCCATTCAACGAGGTATTCACATATTGCCGTGATAATTTAAATTGATCTTTGGCTTCAAAACACTGATTACACACACTCTCAAAATATGTTTTATATTTGATATATATTGATGTTGTATAAAAACATGATATTTGCATGTTTAGTATAAAACATAGATATGATATATGATGGCATGATGTCTATGTTATGAAACATACAAATATTTATGAGAGTCTAATTTAAATGTCAAATGTTAATTCATAATCTCTTTAGATATGATCTAAATATAGGAATTATGAGTAGTAACATAATACATGTGATGCTTGATTGAAATATATGACATGTAAACATGAAAATATTTAATCCTTTGGGTTAGCTAAATCGGGTCATAAAGGGTTAGACCCTAAGGTTTAAATCAACTGGACTATAAGAGTATTTGATCAAATCTAATTATGTTGGCCCAGATGGCAACCCAAGAGGGGAGGGGTGAATTGGGTTCTTAAAAAAAATTTAACCTTTTAAAACGATTGGCTTTGGAATCAACAAGATTAAGTGCAGGATAAATAACAGCCACAAACAAAGAAATAGAGTGAGACAATCGAAGCACGGCAAACATAAAGATTTTATAGTGGTTCGGTGTATCCAACACCTACGTCCACTCCCAAGTTCCACTTGGGTCCACACTATAATCTACTAGATTACAGTCGAGTTGTTTTACAAGCTCACAACTCAAAACTTGTTGTTTCCCACGGATCACAATGAACCCAGCTGGTTTTTCCGGGCTCACCAGCACAAAACCCAAACCCAAGCTAATCTAGCTTGTCCCGAGGTATACTACCTCACTAATTTAATCCCCCTGATTGAATTAGTAAAAACAAATAACAATAGAGTTTATAATAACAAACAGCCCCTTAAATGAGCAAATATTCAATGTAAATAAACAAGGTTAGAAAAGCTGTTTGAAGCAGATTGGATTTGAGCTTTTCTTCTTTTCCTCTTCTCCTTTGAGATGTTGAATCAGGCCTCAGCTCAGATTCTTTACAAATGTTGCAGATGAGAAGTTGGAAAATCACAGAACAGAGCTTTTGGCTCCTTTTTCTTCTTTTTGGGAAATCCTCCGATTTTTGACTTTGAATGCCTTGGATTTCTCTTTGAGCTTTCTGGAGTTGATGGATATGAACTTTGACTCTTTCCTCTTTGATTTTAGGCTCAAGACTTCTTGGATTTTTGATTTATTTTTCACTCTCTTTTTCGTCCCCTTTTTTTTTTAACGGACGAATCCCCCTTTTTATAGATCCATAGGTGAAATATAGCCGTTGGAATGTACCTGGATAGATTGTCCATAGAGAAAATATAGCCGTTAGAAGTTAGGTAAAGAAAATATTACCGTTTGAGCTGATCTGGCATTTTGAAAATCCCTTCCTGACAGGTTGGAGTCGGCTCCAACTTTTTTGGTGTCGGCTCTAAGTCGGGTAACCAAAAATAGAAAGTACAAAGTTCGTTGAGGAGTCGGCTCCAAAAAGTTGAGTGTCGGCTCGCCGCATTCGGGAGTCGGCTCCGAAAAACTGTAAGTGTCGGCTCCAGAGAAGTCCAAAAACACGTTTGTTCTCGCATTGGAGTCGGCTCCAGACACTGTAAGTGTCGACTCCGAAACTCTGGGTGTCGGCTCCGAAACTCTGGGTGTCGACTCCAGACCGTGCCAAAAATTAGAAAGACATTTGATTGGCCATGGGGTCGGCTCCAGACCTTCTGGGTGTCGACTCCAAGCTCTGAATTTTGAAACTTACTTTAGGCATTTGATTCAAAACACGTTTCTTTATGCCTTTTGATTGATCGAAGATTTTTTAAGCCCTGAAACACTTGTTAAATTTATTAGTAACAAAATGAATATACTCATGTCTTTTATTAATCATCAAAATCAATAATTGGGTCAACAATCTCCCCCTTTTTGATGATTATAAAAACATTAAGTATATGCATAGAATTCTCAAATCAAAATTTTCAAATATGTGATCCTCACAGGTAAGCTCCCCCTGAATAAGGCAGCTCCCCCTATGAAGTTCAATTTAACAATTGTTCTTCTTTCTAACAGAAAATTTTAGTGTTTGATACCATAAAGGTAGATATATCAATTTTAACTAAGCTTATTTAAACTAATGCATATACAAAAGTTAAATATTTCTCCTCCTTTTATTTTACATACAATGCATATATGAATAGGATTTTATATTCAATGCATATACGACATAACTACATAACTCTCCCCCTTTTTTGTAATCAAAAAAGATTAAGAAGAGTTAAGTAAAATGACAAAATTGATAGATTTTTTAAGGTTCAAAAGATATTCATTAAGTATAAGATAAGTTCATTACAACAAAAGTCAAATGTTACAAAATGAAACTTCAAAACATTAAACTATACTTCATTACATTGAAACTTCAAGATAAATCAAACTAGACTAATTATCAAAGACACTTCATTACAAGATAATCAAAAATGAGTTCTAAGAAGTCTTTGCAATTCCTCTACAATCTTTCACATCCCTTCACTTTGAGTTCTAACAAATTCTTTTAATCTTTTGTCAACAAATGCACATGCAGTCATAATCTTGTCTTGAAGCTCAGCATTGCATTTGGAATATGTCTCTGAGTCTCCACCAATATCCTTAAGTTCTTCAAATATGTTCTTGAGATCATTCCTTAAGGATTCAGCAGAGGAACCAAGAGTAGACTCAATCTTACCAATGCAATCATCCAAAGAGTAAAGGGTTTCTTTCAAATTCATAAACTGACTATCAAACTCTGTCTTTATTTCTTCTTTTTGAGCAGCAAATAAGCTTTTGAGTTGCTCTAACTGAATATCAGAAAATCTGACAGATGACACAGATGGCGGTACAGGAACTGGAGCAGGAGCAGGAGCAGGAGGTGGTGAAGATCTGCTAGGCTCTGGTGAAGGATGCCTCGCTGAAGGACCAGCCTCAGATGGTGCAGAAGATCTAATCTCAGTGGCTCTCTCATCCAGATTGCCTTTCCTCTCCCATTGTCCATTTACTTTAACAAAGCCCATCCGGTGCACAGTAGCCAAACTATAGTAATCAGTATGCCTAAGGTTCTTTGAAGGCTCACTGTCAGAAATCACAATTCCTTGGCTTCTGAAAACCATAGTCAAGATCATACCATAGGGCAGTGAAGATCTCCTTTTGCCCCCAGCCTCAGCCATGTAGAAAATCATCATCGCAGCAAGGTTAATAGGCTGACCAGTCAGAACACTGTCCATCACCACAATGTCTCGCTCCGAGACATACTCAAAGCGGCCAGTCTTAGGGAATAAAATCCTACTGCAGATGTTGTGAAGCAATCTAAGCTTCCAAGGGCAACTGATTAGCCCTAACTTCTTCAAATTCAGAAACTTCTCTACCTAACATCCTTGATAGTGCATCAGACCTCTCACTATGAATATCAGCTACTAATCCAGTGACAGGAATGCTCAGAAGATTTCCTAACTTTTGAAATGTAAGGTGGACTCTTTTCCTCTAACAGAGCTTACAATCCCACCGTCACCCCTCGATAAATTGAAATAAAATTCCTTGACTAGGGCCGGATAGGTGGGAACATCCAATGAACAGACCTTGTCCCATCCAAGCTCTTTGATTTGTTTCCAATTGAAAAACCCTCCGACTCAAAGAAATCAAAATCAACCTTTCTACCCATAGTAATAACTCTCCCGGCTAAGGTGTCTACCTGAGGAGATGAGGGACCAGGATTATCCGAATGGGTTGAGGAATCATCGTCGCTTGGAGACGGCTCGCGAACGGGACCCTCGCCGTACGCTTTCCGGTGGTCACGGGAGCTCCAAGAACTGATCCTCTCCGCTTAGGTGCCATGGAAATCCTTGGGAATGTTCGATTTGAGGAGAATTTGGCTTGGGAAGGTTTTGAGAGAGTTTGGAGAAAGTTTGGAAAGGGATTGAGAATGATTGAAATGACGGAGGTGTCGACTCTGCCCTAATAAAGTCAACTTGGGACCCCCAGGTGTCGACTCCCGCAAAGTCGGGTGTCGACTCCAAGTCGCTAACACAGTTAGCGCTCGAACTGGAGTCGGCTCCACTTATACGGGTGTCGGCTCCAAGGTCAAGGACCGAGAGCGACACAGAAGAGGTGTCGACTCCTCAAACTAGGTGTCGACTCCACTGACAGTTTCAGAAAAAAAGAGTTTCAAACATCCGAAACTTGTCAAAATAGGGTCAATAAATTTTTGAAAAAATCTTTGGAATATGAAGAATCAAATTGCATAAATGACTAGATAAATTGTCCTTAAAATTATGAAAGAATTTCAAGAAATTAATAGAAATCTAGATAGTCATTCCTTAAAGTTTCAAAATCATTCCAAAGGGTCACAAATCCCTAATTCACCTCTAAGATAACAAAATCTCTCTTCACTCAAGGGTTTTGTAAATATATCAGCTAATTGTTCTTCAGTATTAACATAATCAAGACAAATTTCATTATTAGCCACATGTTCTCTTATAAAGTGATATCTAATTTCAATGTGTTTTGTTCTTGAATGTTGAATTGGATTTTTAGTTAAATTTATTGCACTTGTATTATCACATCTAATAGGAGTTTTATCAAGTGTTATGCCATAATCTTCAAGTTGTCAGGATTTGAGCACAGCAACTTCCAGCTGCAACATATTCTGCTTCAGCAGTATAATGCAACCGAATTTTGCTTTTTGCTAAACCAAGAGATTAAGTTACTTCCTAAGAATTGACATGCACCACTTGTACTTTTTCTATCTAGTTTACATCCAGCATAGTCAGAGTCAGAATATGCAATCAAGTTTAGTTGAGTCTCTAGAATACCATAATCCTACATTTTTAGTTCCACTTAGATATCTTAAGATTCTTTTCACAGCAATTAAGTGAGATTCTTTAGGATCAGATTGAAATCTAGCACATAGACAAACAGCAAACATGATATCTGGTCTACTAGCTGTTAAGTAAAGAAGAGATCCGATCATACCTCTATAATATTTTTGATCTACTTTCTTACCATCTTCATCTTTGTCTAATTTGCATGAAGGACTCATAGGTGTTCCAAGGGGTTTAATTGACTCCATTCCAAACTTCTTGAGAAGTTCCTTTGTGTATTTTGCTTGATTGATGAAAATCCCCTCTTTGCTTTGCTTGATTTGAAGTCCTAGGAAGAAGTTGAGTTCTCCCATCATGCTCATTTCGAATTCACCCTGCATTAACTTAGCAAATTCTTGACACAAAAGATTGTTAGTAGCACCGAATACAATATCATCAACATATATTTGTACTACTAATAAATCCTTTCTTTTCTTTTCAAAAATAGTGTTTTATCAACATTTCCTCTTGTAAAATCATTTTCAATCAGAAATTTACTTAATCTTTCATACCAAGCTCTAGGTGCTTGTTTTAAACCATATAGTGCTTTGTGCAATTTAAAAACATGATTTGAAAATTCATGATCTTCAAAACCAGGTGGTTGTTCAACAAAAACTTCCTCATTTATAAATCCATTTAAAAATGCACTTTTAACATCCATTTGAAATAAATTGATATGCATATGACATGCAAATGCGAGTAATAATCTAATTGCTTCTAATCTAGCTACAGGTGCAAAAGTTTCATCAAAATCAATTCCTTCTTCTTGATTATATCCTTTTGCGACTAATCTAGCTTTGTTTCTAATTACTATGCCATTTTCATCTAATTTATTTCTAAATACCCATTTTGATCCTATAACAGAATGATCTTTAGGTCTATCTACAAGGGTCCAGACATTATTCCTAGTAAATTGATTTAATTCCTCTTGCATAGCTAACATCCAATTATTATCTTTTTCAGCCTCTTCAATAGTTTTAGGTTCAATTTGAGATACAAATGCAAGATGATTATTGATGTTTCTCATTGATGATGGATCACCTATAATTAATTCTTTTGGATGACCATAGGCATATCTCCAATCTCTAGGAAGATCTACATCATCATGATTTGCATCAACAACATCAACACTAGGAGAATCATCATCTTTAGCTCCTTGTTCATGATCTGAAGATACATCTATATTCAATTTTTCAATGTCCCTTTCTAATATGTTTGTATCTTCTTCATCATCAATCTTTCCTGAACTCGATGCTAAAGATTCATCAAAAACTACATGAATAGATTCTTCTACAATTAAGTTTCTCTTGTTAAACACTCTATAGGCTTTACTAGATGTTGAATATCCTAAGAATATGCCTTCATCTGATTTTGCATCAAATTTTCCTAGATTATCTTTACCATTATTATGAATGAAACATTTACAACCAAATGCATGAAAATAACTTATGTTTGGTTTTCTATTGTTCCATAGTTCATAAGGAGTTTTCTTAAGGATTGGCCTAATTAAAGCTCTATTAAGAATGTACATGCCGTGTTTATAGCTTCCGCCCAAAAGTACTTGGTAGGTTGCTTTCACATAGCATGGTACGGGCCATGTCTTCTAAAGTTCTATTTTTTCTTTCTACTACTCCATTTTGTTGTGGTGTTCTAGGTGCAGAAAATTATGATGGATGCCATTTTCAATGCAAAAGTTTTCAAATAAATGATTTTCGAATTCAGTGCCATGATCACTTCTAAGAGACACTATGGTGTTGTTTTTCTCATTTGTGACCTTCTTGAAGAATTTCAAAAATATTGGAAAGGTCTCATCTTTATGAGCTAAAAACAATACCCAAGTGTATCTAGAATAATCATCTACAATCACAAGACCATATTTCTTTCCTCTAGACTAGTGGTTCTAGTAGGTCCGAAGAGATCCATGTGAAGTAGTTCAAGTGGCCTAGAAGTGGAAACAATGTTTTTAGTTTTGAAAGAGTTTCTAGTTTGTTTTCCAAATTGACATGCATCACAAATTTTGTTATTTTCAAAATCTAGTTGTGGAAGACCTTTTACTAAATCCATTCTAATTAATTTTGAAATTAGGTGCGTGCTTGCATGACCTAATCTACGATGCCACAGCCATCCAATCTCATTCATATTAGCATTATTAGCAACTAAGCAATGATTACTAGTAGACAAATTGTCTAAATCAATCAAGTATACATTGCCATTTCTATTTCCAGTAAATACAATGCTATTATCAATGGGATTAGAAACAGTGCAAATAGAAGCTTCAAATGATACTTTGAAACCTTTATCACACAATTGGCTAATACTTATTAGATTATGCTTTAAACCATTAACATATAATACATTTTCAATAAATATGGAGGGAGTTATTTGAATTTTACCAAATCCCATGATCTGGCCTTTGCCATTGTCACCAAACGTAACAACTCCTCCTCTTTTGCTTTCAAGGGTGATGAATTGATCCTTGTCACCCGTCATGTGTCTTGAGCAGCCACTATCGAGATACCACTTTCGCTTTGATCTTTTGGCCGCAAGACACTCCTGCAAAAATGATCAAGTCTTATATTTAGGTACCCAAGCCTTCTTGGGTCCTTCATGGTTAGTAGCATGAAAGATTGTTCCTTTTGGAACCCATATTTTCCTTCCTTTACTACTTAAATTCTTGTTAATTTTCTTAAAATTACATTCAAAGGCTTTGTCCCTTTTTGTTACAATAATGACATAAAACTTCATTTTTATCTTGTTTTTTTCTGAAGAAGTTTTTGACATACTTTTGTTTTATGTTAGGCCTATAACCTAATCCTGCCTTATCAAATATAGCTCTTTGATTACTCAACAATAAGTTAAGTTTTTCAGAACTATATGTAAATTTATCAACTATATTTTTATATTTATCAACTTCCTTCTTTAATCTATCATTTTCTTTGGAAATTGATTCTTTTTCTTCAATCAAAATTCATTTTCTGATTTCAATTTTTCAACCTCATGAGTAAGATTATCTTTTTCTTTGACAAGATTTAGATTATCGTTTTTCAATGATTTTTTTTCTTTTTTAGAACCTTAAAATCTCTTACTAACTCATGAAAAGCTTCATATAATTCATCAAATGTAAAATCATCATAAAGGGTTTCAGTACTTACCTCGTCGTCGTTCGCCATAAAGCAAATGTTGGCAACTTCCTTTTGTTCCTCCTCGGAAGAGGATTCTTCACTATCACTCCAGGTTGCAACATACGCCTTCTTCTTTTTCTTGTAGACTTTCTTTAATTGAGGATAGTCATATCTGAAATGCCCTGGTTTCTTGCACTCATAACAAATTAAGGGCTCTTTTTCTTTTTCTTTGTCCTTCTCTTTCTCTTTTTCTCCTTCCATTTTTGTTCCAGATTTTTTCTTGTGGAAGGGTCTCCTTCTTTGCATGAATTTCTTAAATTTTCTAGCAAGGAGTGCAGTTTCTTCATCCTCATCGCTATCACTGCAGCTCTCCTCACTTTCTGCAGCTTTAAGAGCAATTGTCTTCTTCTTCTTGACTTCCTCCTCTTGATGTTGTTTCATGGTTAGCTCATGAGTCATCAAGGATCCAAGTAGCTCTTCCAAAGGTAAAACATTTAAGTCCTTGGCTTCTTGGATTGCAGTCACCTTCGCTTCCCATGATCTTGGAAGTGACCTAAGAATTTTACGCACAAGTTCAGAGTTAGTGTAGGTCTTGCCAAGACTTTTCAGACCATTTACAATATCAGTAAATCTAGTGTACATGCATGTGATGGTTTCAGTTTGTTCCATGCTAAACAATTCATACTTGTGCACTAGAATATTGATTTTAGATTCCTTTACTTGATTAGTACCCTCATGGGTAACTTCTAATCTATCCCAAATTTCTTTTGCAGAAATACATGTAGAAATTTGATTAAATTCATTTACATCTAATGAACAATATAAAACATTCATGGCTTTAGCATTGAGCTGAGCCAACTTCTTATCATGTTCATCCCATTCAGTTTCCGGTTTAGGAATCTCCATGCCATTAATTCTAGCAGTGGGTGTGTGTGTCCATTGACTATAATGCTCCATAGATCATAGTCAAGTGCTTGAATAAAAATTTTCATCCTAGCTTTCCAATAACTATAATTAGTTCCATTAAACAAAGAAGGTCGATTAGTGGATTGACCTTCTAAATAAGATGAACTAGCTTGAGCTGCCATTTGGATCTTTAGCTCTTGATCGTTAGACCAAATTCAAATGAACACTTGCTCTGATACCAATTGTTGGCCCAGATGGCAACCCAAGAGGGGGGTGAATTGGGTTCTTAAAAAAATTTAACCTTTTAAAACGATTGGCTTTGGAATCAACAAGATTAAGTGCAAGGATAAATAACAGCCACAAACAAAGAAATAGAGTGAGACAATCGAAGCACGGCAAACACAAGGATTTTATAGTGGTTCGGTGTATCCAACACCTACGTCCACTCCCAAGTTCCACTTGGGTCCACACTATAATCTACTAGATTACAGTCGAGTTGTTTTACAAGCTCACAACTCAAAACTTGTTGTTTTCCCGGGATCACAACGAACCCAGCTGGTTTTCCGGGCTCACCAGCACAAAACCAAACCCAAGCTAATCTAGCTTGTCCCGAGGTATACTACCTCCACTAATTCAATCCCCCTGATTGAATTAGCAAAAACAAATAACAATAGAGTTTACAATAACAAACAACCCTTAAATGAGCAAATATTCAATGTAAATAAATAAGGTTAGAAAAGCCTGTTTGAAGCAGATTGGATTTGAGCTTTTCTTCTTTTCTTCTTCTCTTCTTTGAGATGTTGAATCAGGCCTCAGCTCGGATTCTTTACAAATGTTGCAGATGAGAAGTTGGAAAATCACAGAACAGAGCTTTTGGCTCCTTTTTCTTCTTTTTGGGAAATCCTCCGATTTTTGACTTTGAATGCCTTGGATTTCTCTTTGAGCTTTCTGGAGTTGATGGATATGAACTTTGACTCTTTCCTCTTTGATTTCAGGCTCAGGACTTCTTGGATTTTTCAATTTGATTTTTCTCTATTTTTTGTCTCTTTTTTTCAAACGAACGGGCTCCCCTTTTATAGATCCATAGGTGAAATATAGCCGTTGGAATGTACCTGGATAGATTGTCCATACAGAAAATATAGCCGTTAGAAGTTAGGTAAAGAAAATATTACCATTTAAGCTGATCTGGCATTTTGAAAATCCATTCCTGACAGGTTGGAGTCGGCTCCAACTTTTCAGGTGTCGGCTCCAAGTCGGGTAACCAAAAATAGAAAGTACAAAGTTCGTTGAGGAGTTGGCTCCGAAAAAGTTGAGTGTCGGCTCGCCGCATTCGGGAGTCGGCTCCAAAAAATTGTAAGTGTCGGCTCCAGAGAAGTCCAAAAACACGCGTTCTGTTCTCGCATTGGAGTCGGCTCCAGACACTGTAAGTGTTGACTCCGAAACTCTGGGTGTCGACTCCAGACCGTGCCAAAAATCAGAAAGACATTTGATTGGCCATGGGGTCGGCTCCAGACCTTCTGGGTGTCGACTCCAGGCTCTGAATTTTGAAACTTACTTTAGGCATTTGATTCAAAACACGTTTCTTTATGCCTTTTGATTGATCAAAGAATTTTTTAAGCCCTGAAACACTTGTTAAATTTATTAGTAACAAAATGAATATACTCATGTCTTTTATTAAGCATCAAAATCAATAATTGGATCAACACTAGGATCGAGACATATGGATTGCTCGGCCTAGGACCGAGACAAAGGGATCGCTCAGGCTGGGGCCGAGAGATAGGGATAGCTCGAACTAGGGCCGAGAGATAGGGATCGCTCGGACTAGGACGAGACATATGAATCGCTCAGCCTAGGACCGAAACATAGAGATGTAATCCATATCCGGGGAATCCTTGGTTCGCCGAGGGGCTAAGGTGCCTCGATCTACCGAGGTATAATGGTTGGTTCATTTCTTGCTGGTACCGCGCAGCGAGTGGGAGTCAGGGCTGATCCTAACCCCTTGCATGGTTATCAATGCAATGTCAATTTTACCCCTCAACAGCTATTAATGCTGATTATCACTTGGATTCAAGAATCTAAGATAGGATGCATCATGTCTTTATTTTAGGGAGAGAACAAAGCCAAAGAGAGCTAATTTCAACGATTCCTTCTCTTGTTCTAGCGACAAATCTAGCAGGTAAACCAATGTGTTTCTTCTTTTGTTATTTGTTATGGGATCTCTAAATTCAAAGGCAAGCCACCATTAGTTGCCAAGATATGAGTTTGAAGAAACTTTATTCCGCACTCTATTTTAGTAAAGTTTAGCTAACTTGAAAGCCCGACATATATCTAAGGGTGATCGGACCTTTACTACAATTTAGATCCAGCCAGTTGTCCTCAGCCCAAGACCTATGATTGGATTGGGGTTATGGGGAAGAGGACGCAGGTTTTACTCTTGTAAAACTTTGAGCTGAAGCATGCAGCTATTTAATCCATAAATCAGTTCAGCCAGTGAACCAAGTTTGATGCAACCCAGTTCCTCATAACTTGACCCTTTTAGATCTATGTAGTCTATTGGATCTGATCCAATTAAATCCAACGTTTTTGAAATCAGAATCAACTTTCAATTGAAACCAATAGTTGAACCAAGTCTATTTAAACCTAACCCAAGCCTAGCTAAGCCTGAATTGAACTTAGTTGGAATGGGATCTAATTGATGGAGTTGTTTTAGTCCGACTCTAGTTAGAAGTGGGCTGGAGTTTGAGTTAATGTTTAGTGTAACTAGATGATCCATAGGACTTAAACTCAAGTGATCCATAGTAAGTTTAAGTCCTGAGTTTGGGTTGAGTTATGATCCATTATGATTATGGAATTGTTTGTAGGTGAGCCAATTTGATTTGATCTAACCTAACCTTATTAATCAGCGAATCAAGGTAAGTAGACTAATTGTAAATTAGCCATTTTGATATATTTTATAATTTTAGTTATCTATTTATTACTATTAAATTATGAAAAGTAAATTGAAATGGCTATGATTAATGACACTATTTTACAATCAAGAATTTGCATGATTGAAATATTTATCTATTTTAATGTTTACTATATAAAAGTTATTATTATTATCATTTTAATATGCAAAATAGAAATAGCATTGAATAATGCCCTATGTAAATAGTTATAATTTTGCATAATCTAAATAATACAAATTTACAGGACAACTTTAATAAACTTATTATGTTGGTCATCATGAAAATCTTTATTGTATTTATACCTTAATTCCATATCTTAATAAAGAAGAAATAAGAAAATTACATGATCATATGAATAAGTAATTATTGATAAATAAAAATTTATTAATTAAAGACTTATTTAAGACATGAACTCTTGATCTGTTATATAATGATATGATGATATGATAATAGATATCAGAACCCACCTTCACAAGTGATATCTATAGAAATCCATCCTTGTTGACCCAATTGAGGATTTTGATAATTAACAAAACTAATTGAGTATAACATTTGATGTTACTAATGATTTTGATTAAGTTTTTCAGATTATAAGTCTAACTGATGATCAAAATCAAGAAGGAAAATCAAGTTCTGGTTTGAATCTCTGCAGATCGACACATGGAATTGCAGAGCTGACTCCGAAAAATGGCACAGACTTAGAGTCGACTCCGGGACTGTGAGAGCCGACTCTATCAGAAACAATAGAACGTTGGATTTTCAGGCCATGACCATATAGAATTAATTAGAGTGAGTTAGAGCATCCAGAAGTCAGACTGTTTCTAATAAATGATGACTAATCCTTTTTCACTTGCTTCTAACGGATAGTTGCACTATCGAATCTATAAGAAGAGGGGTGATTGCATCCCAAATAAAGACTGTCCTAGAATAAGTATAAGATGACATGATTTAGACTCATTTTTTCCAATCTTCTGAATCAAGGTGGAAGAGAAGGAAGAAGCCACCAAGATCTTCGAATCAGGCTTTGGTTCCTAATCTCTACTCATTGAAGGAGTAGTTTGCTTTTGTAAAATTAATATACTAATCTGGTGATTGATTCAATATTGAAGCATAGGAAGCCTTAAAAATTTTCGTTGTGCATCATGATGACATGAATTGTTCATAAACTATAAAATCTATTGGTTGAAACTATTTGCTTAAATCTGTGAATCTCAAGATTTGCATAACTTGTGTCAATATATGCAATAGAATATTAAGTGATGACAGTTTTAATAAATGATGACATGAAAATTGTTCAATGACATAAGTGATGACCCTTTATAATTCATATATAATTATTTGATTAATTTATAGTTGGTTCTATTTACTAAGTGTAAGCTTATAAAACATTTTTTTATTTTTTATTTCCAAATTCAATGAAATAAGATGGGACCTTTGGGTAAAAGAAGCACCTACTAGATCATTTTCTTAGTTATCTTTTTAAATAAACCTTTATGTTAGATGTTATTTATTTCTAGCTGTTTTGACATTTGTTGGATGGATGGTTATGGAATAATAGTTTTGATCTATTTGGCTAATTACTATCGTAATGATGCCTTGCATGTTCTATGTGCAGCAAGTTGCCATAACCTGGATTGATCCTAGGGTCTGGGGCATGATAGATAGAGCTTTTGTTTCTTTAAGCTCTATTAAACTTAATATGATTCTTAAAAGTCAAAGAGCAATTTTTGATAAAGCAGGCTTAGGATATAACTCTTTAAAGAAACAAAAGCTCTTTGAAAATTATTTTGTTCTTCAAAATAATTTTTTAAAAATTACATACTTTAAATGTGGAATGAAAGGTCATAAAGCTTATGCATTCCATAGATACACTTATGTCAAGAAGATATGGGTTCCTAAAGGAACCATCAGTACTAAATATAAAGAACCCAAGAAGGTTTGGGTACCTAAAGACAATACTTGAAATTATGAATGCAGGTGTGTCTTGCAACCCAGGCAACTAAAAGAAAATGATATTTGGATAGCGGGTGCTTAAGACACATGATAGGTGATGAATCATAATTCATCACACTTGAAGTAAAAGATGGAGGAGTGGTTATCTTTGAAGATAATGGCAAGGGTAAAATTATTGGCATTGATAATAGGCATCACTCCTCATACATTATTGATAATATTTTACTTGTAAATAGCTTGAAACATAAGTTGCTTAGTTAGTTTTGTGACAAAGGTTAAGGTTACTTTTGAATCTACATTTGGCATTGTTGTAAATCATGCTGATAGTTGTATGAAGTTTATTGGTCATAGACATGGTAATGTGTATATTGTAGACTTGAATGATCTTAATGACCAGAATTTGGATTGTCTTATTGCCATGAATGCTAAAGTAGATGATAATAGTTGGTTATGACATTGTAGACTAGCTCATGTAAGCATGGATTTACTATCTAAATTAATAAAAAATGATTTAGTTAATGGTTTACCAAAACTTATTTTTGAAAAGAATAAAATCTGTGATGTATGTCAACTTGGTAAACAAACTAGAGTTTCCTTTAAATTGAAGAATGTGGTTTCTACCATTAGACCTTTGGAACACTTGCATAGGACTTATTTGGTCCAATGAGAACCATAAGTCTAGGAGGTCGGTTTTGTTATCGATGATTTTTTGCGATTTACATAGAGTATGAAGCTTTGCTTTTTCAAAGAAAAATCTCAAATGAAAAAGATTTTTTTGTTCCATTCGTAGTGATCCAATATTTTGAAAACTGCAATAAAAATGATATTGAGCACCTAGGACCCCCAACAAAATGAAGTAGTAGAAAAAAATAGAATTTTGAAAGAAATGATCCGTAATATTGTGTGAAAGCAACCTTCCAAAATACTTTTGGGCTAAAGAAATTAACATACCATGTTACATTTTAAATAAAATATTAATTAGATTTATTTTGAAAAAGATCCCCCTATGAATTATGAAAAGGTATAAAATCGAACATTGGTTATTTTTATGTTTTTGGTTGCCGGTGCTTTGTTTTGAACAATAAAAAATCTAATCTTGATAAATTTGATGTTAAATCTGATGAATAAATTTTATTAACTATTCTTCTAATAGTAAAGCATATAGGGTTTTCAATAAAAAGACCTTAGTTGTAAAAGAATCTATTCACTTAATATTTGATGAGTCTAATGATCTTTCATCAAGAAAAAAAAAGGTTTTGAATGATGTAGATAAAATTAAAAATCAAGTTAAGAAGCTCACCTTGGAAGAGAAAGAAGACTCAACGTTACAAACTGAACCTGAAGAGGGTAATGACTCAATCCATCTTACTAAACTTAAAGGTAACCATGAATTGGAAAAAGAATGGAGACATGTCCATAATCACCCTAAAGAGCTTATTTTAGGTGATCCATCTCATGGTGTTAGAATTAGATCATCATTTAGAGATACATGCAATAATCTCGCATTTATTTCTCAAATTGAATCAAAATATTTTGATGATGCTAAAAATGATGCTGATTAGATAAATGCCATGAATAAAGAACTTAATCCGTTTGAAAGGAATAATGTTTGAAAGGAATAATAGGAACTAAATGGGTATTTAAAAATAAATTAGATGAGCATGGAAATATCATTAGGAATAAAGCAAGATTAGTTGCAAAAGAATATCAAGAAGAAAGGATTGCTTTTGATGAAACTTATGCTTCTATTGCTAAATTAGAAGCAATCGATTACTTCTTGCATTTGTATGTTTTATGAATTGAAATGATATCAAATGGATGTAAAGAGTGCATTTCTTAATGGATATATTGTTGAACAAATGTATGTTGAGCAACCACTCGGTTTTGAAAATCATAAATTTTCAAACCATGTTTTCAAATTGAACAAAGCATTATATGGTTTGAAACAAGCATCCTGAGCTTGGCATGATGGACTAAGTAAATTCTTGATCAGCAATAATTTTATTAGAGAAAATGTAGATACTACTTTATTCATTAAAAGAGAGAATAATAAAATATTATTATACAGATTTATGTTGATGATATTATATTTGGTGCTACTAATGACTCTTTATATCAAGATTTTGCAAAGCTCATGCAGGAAGAGTTCAAGATGAATATGATGGATGAACACAATTACTTTCTCGGACTTTAATCAAGAAAACTAAAGAGAGGATCTTTATAAGCCAAAGCAAATATATCAAGAAATTCGAAAGAAATTTGGCATAGAGAAATCCAAGAGTATTGATACCCCTATGAGCCCATCTTGTAGACTAGGCTCTAATGTTACTGATAAAAGTATTGATTTAAAATTATATAGAGGCATGATAGGATTTTACTATATTTGACTACTAGTAGGCTCGATATCTTATTTAATGTATGCATGTGTGCTATATATATCAAGTCGATCCTAAGGAATCACATTTAATTGTTGTAAAAAGAATTCTTTAATACTTAAATAGAACTAAAAATCTTGAACTTTGGTATGATAAGCAATCTAGTATTGACTTAATAGGATATACTGATTCAGACTTATGGATATAAAATAGATAAAAAATCTACTAGTAGAACTTGTCAACTTCTAGGAGTTAACTTAATCTTCTGGTTTAGCAAGAAGCAAGCTTCAGTGATACTGTCTATGACCGAGGCTGAATACATTGTAGCTAAAGTTATAGTGCTTAAATCTTGTGGATAAAGCAACAATTAGAAGATTATGACATTAAACTGAGAGACATACCCATAAGATGTGATAACACTACTACTATAAATCTAACTAAGAATCCAATCTAACACTCTAGGACTAAACATAGAAATTATACACCATTTTATTAGAAATCATGTCATCAATGGTGATATAATACTTGAATTTATATGTATTGTTAAGAAACTTGCTGATATTTTTCACAAAATCACTTATTGAATTTAAGTTTTGTAAAATTAGAAGGAAGCTTGGCATGCTTGACCCTTTAGTTTGGTAAGTTAGCATGATTGTTTGATTTTTATAATTTTTATTTGACATGATTTTTATTGTAAGAATTGGTTCATTAAATACCCAACTGACCCCTCTAATTGATCTTAGCACTTGCAAATTTTTTTGAAACCATTTTCACCAAGATCTATTGACTCTTTAGAGACCTGGAACATTCTATGCACTAGAGTCCCTGATTTTTTAGAAAATTGGAAGCTTTAGGAAGGTTAGTAGACTTTGCATTTCTTTCAAAAGAAGGATTTGACATTGGTAGATTGTTGGAACTCCAAGGATGATCATATATGTGTAAAATAGAGCTAGCTATCTACCCCAAACTAGTTAGATAATTCTATCAAAATCTGAGTATTGATCTTGTCTCAGCTTCCTCAGTGGTAAAAGGGATAAGAACTCATCTAGATCGGGCAACCTTGGAAAATATATTGAAAGTGCCTGGATGATGTGCTTATAGACTTCTAGAGACCAGAGCCCATAGAGTTGAGACAGTGCTTGATGTGGAAGATGGTAATGGAGTAGAGCGTGTGAAAGCAAGTTCCTTAAATGTTGAAATGAGGCTACTCCATCACATGATTTCTAGGATTTTTATTTCCTGCACTGGTACCTTCCATTTGGTCACAGAGAGGGACTTAAGTATAATGTACCATATAGCCACTGAAACCCCTCTAGATTTTCCTGAATTAATGTTGTATGTGATGAAGGGAGCGGCTAATAGACCCAAGGCAGCCCTAATAAGGAATAGGTTTTTATTCTTGTATCTTCTAATGAGAAATAGACTAGTTATCTTGTATCACTTTGATAGTGTTTTATAGTAAACTGTTTCTATGTGTAATGAAATAGACTTGATAGTGGTGATATACATTTTGTTATAATATCTTGTTTATATGTCACCTATGTAAGAAACTCTATGTTAACTTATTAAATGTGTATTTGAAATATTATGATTGCTATGGAATGGCTATGTATATGTTTTCTATATTTACGTTGAGCTTTAGCATGATACATTTGTAAATGCTTGGATTATGTGGTATCTATTCTCATCATTCCTTGCATGAAACTTTTATTGCATAAAGACCAATTTTAAAACATTAAGGGGAAGAAGAATGTAAGCACACATGAGTAAAAATTAAAATTAAATAGATTTTTGAAAAGAATGGTATCTATAAGCATTGAATCTTAACATGTTTTTAAATTAGTAAGGGGGAGAAGAAGAAACTTGTTTGCGTAATCAGATTGATGTATTAGGTGCTTTGATGTTCTATTAATGTATGAAACTCTTTAGTATTTTAGTGGAATGAATGTCTTTTTAATTTGAGTAATGAATGATGAAATGGTATGGATTGTTTGTTATGGTTCACTTGCTATTAAATTGTTACTGCTTACTTATCTATTGAATTCCTGAAGGGAAGACAAACAAAAAGTTGTGCACGTCTTATTGCTTCCTTTTTTATTAATGACAAAAAGGGGGAGATAGGAGAGAATTGACATAAATAATCGTATCAGAAAACTGCATACATTTATAAACAAAAGGGAGCAATTTAGTTTTTCAAATGTTTAATATTTTCTCCTTATTTAAAATTTTATTTTGGCACAGTAGCATGATATCGATATGCCAAGATAAAGTTTTGAAAATTGTCTTTATCTTCCAAAGATTTTGGAATGCCATATCCTATTATGATGTTTCATTTATATTACCTTGATACTTAATAGTTTTGTCATCATCAAAAAAGAAAAGATTATTGATTTCATATTGATTTTAATGACTACAAAATAATTAAATATAGTACTAATGACTCTGTTTTGAAGATAAATTAATTTACAAGCAAATATGAATCACCAAGCGGAAGGAGAAGGCTTCCTAAGTTTTTAACATGAAGACTGGATCAAAGGAAGTTATTCTAAATTTCAACTAGTCCAAAGAAAGGTAAATCAAAGATAAAATGAGTAGATCAAGGGATCCTTAAACATATTTATCAAAATGGCTATAGAGTTGCTTTCAAATGCTTAGATGTTTTTCAAGATAAAAACTATTCTCAAATGGCTATACAGTTGTTGTTCAAGCGCATAAATGTTTTCCAAAATTTAAAGCTTCTTTCTAGAAGAAATTTAATATAAACAGCTTGAAATCATCTTATTTCCTCCATTAATTGGCTATGTAGCCGGCTACGTTGTTGGTTATGTAGTTGGCTACTGTGTTTTAAGTGAAAAAATAGAGGAATTTCCTTGGATAGCCGGCTATGTAGCTGGCTACATAGTCGACTATATGTAGCTACCTACTATGTTTTAAGTGAAGAAATAGAGGCATTTCCTTGGATTGCCAACTATGTAGCTGGCTACGTGGTTGGCTATGTAACTGACTACTGTGTTTTCAAGAAAGAAAACAATAAGTTCTCTTTGGGTAGTTGGCTATGTAGCCGGCGACTAGGCAAGTAGTCGGCTATGTAGCCTACTACCTTTCTTGCCTTATGTTTTAAATGGATTTCCAATGATTTTCAAAAGGTAAAAGATGTTTTTGCTTTGGATAGCCGCTATGTAGCTGGCTATTGTGTTTCTTTCATGTGAAAAACAGAAAGCTTTTAAAGGATAATCGGCTATGTAGCCGTCTATTGAAATGAAACTTGTACAGTAACGACTAGTTCTTGATTTTCTTTTGCTTGCCACTTCTATCCAACCATTTCCAATGGCTAGAAAACTTCTAGGATGTAAAATCAACTCAGAGGGAAGGCTTTTAGAAAAAATAATGATGCAAGATATACAGGAATACAAAATAGAGAGAAGATCTTTGAGAGAAGAAAAAGAAAGAAGAGCATTCAAGAGAAAATCCTGTGCATTCAAAGAGCTTTCAAAAGAGAAGTTCAAATCCTATTGAAGTTTCCATTCAAAGCATCAACAACCTCAAGGAGGCTTCATTTAAAGCTCAGCCATAAAGAAAGAAAAGCCTATTTCTGGAGTGGAAAAATGTAATGTGCTTTAAATTTATTTATGTGCTCATTTTAGGAGCTGCTTGTACTTGATTCATACTCTATGATTCCATTTTAAGTTTCATATTGATTAAAACTTGTAAGGGTTGGGTTATATCCTTGAAAACCTATTATAAGGCCTCTTGTATATGTGAAACAAGAAGCTAGCCAAGAAGGCTAGGGTTGTAATCATTTGGGATAACGATTGTAGCAAAAAAATTTTAACAGGCTCTTGAAGAGTGGACATAGGTGCTAAGTTTAGCATCAAACTACTATAAAAATTCTTGTATTTGTGTTTGATTGATTGTTCTGTTTTCTCTATTATCTCTTCACTTCATTACACGCCTCTATTTATTAAACACTAATATTGCAAAGAGCATATACTTGCTAATTAATTTTTAGAAACTCAATTCACCCCCCGCTCTTGGGTTGTAATATCTAGGCAACAATTTTTTTAGGAGTTTTATTTTGTTAATGTTGAATCAATTTATAATTCTAGTTTGATAAGCATCCAATTATAGTCAGATTTCTATTGGGCCAGTTTTGCTTTATAAATAAGCCCCTCTTGTATCCCATTGAAAATGAATAAAAAATTAAGTTATGAGAGCTTTTTTCTTTTCCTAGCTCGAAATAATTCCTTGCTAGAGTGGTGCAAAACCATAAATTCTCTAGATTAGTTGGAGATGCTGAATCGAAGACCCCTAAGAGCTGATACAAGATCAGATGTTATCTCCTTCTACTTGCTTACCTACATCAGATTTGGTATCGCCACCAAATCTTTCTGCATCATCATCTTTCCTTTGCTTGACTGATATTAGGCTAGCAAAGAGGTCATATGAAACTTTTAGCTACTAATGAAGTGACTGATGAACTATTGGTTCAACTACTTGAAGGAGTTTATGAAAGTAGGTCTTAGTCTTAATAGCACATATGAGTAGCCTTCTTTAGAGTTTCCGAGAAAGCTTGACACATAATAACATCTGAAGCACTATATAGCAACATGAGAACGTTAAAGTTCTCTAGGTAATCAACGAGATTCGAGGTCCCATTGTATAGATCTAAAGAATCTTAAGGTTCGACCATTAGCTCTTTGATAAATACTGGCTCCTTGGAGAGGTCAAATTTAGTGGATAAGTTTGCCCCAACCTCAAACATACTCTATGACTACCTTAATTCTTTGGTTCATCTCCTTCATTTATTGATTTATTTGAAGCTGGCTTGTCGTAGGGTTCTTTAGATTGGTGTGCTCATCCATTCATGATAACTGATATTGACACTCCTCCTTAGGTAGTTCATTTTAGTATCAGCCCCCAATTCATCAATTTGGGAGATCTTGAGTGACCTAACTAATTATAGATTAAGGTCAATCACCATTGACAACATGGTGGGTCCTTTTGATTAGCTCTTGGTTGGCCTCTAAAAGTTGATCCATAAGGAACCAAATTTAAACTAGGCTGGTCAGCATATCAATGTGCTGTAGAAGGGCATTGAAATGATCCTACATTATTGCTACAGCTAGTGGAGATTGGATCTCTCATAAAATTTTTGGAGGTGATTTGAGCATGGCTTATGCCTACTTGAGTATTGCTTACTCTTGAATCTATTCTTTTGGGTAATATAACTAGATTCTTCTACTCATTTCTCATAGAGCATCAAATTGTTAACATTCAAATTTGATCTTTTGCGCACCAATTAAGAAAAAAAAATTAGTTTAATTGTAGAACACTCTTCAACCCATTTGTATGCACACTCCCATAGGAGAGAGAGAAAGAGTTGAGGATGTTCAAAGATTTTTCTTTTGAGACCCTCGGATGCTCAAGTCAACACAAGAAATAGAAGAAGAAGATATAGAGATCCTTAGGTTGGCTCTCTGGGGCTTCGGTGCTTAGGCTTAAATCTTATGTTACCTTAGAGATAGCGGCTAGTTTTGTAGGCATTTGGGAAGTATCTCGATCATTAATTGATTGACAGCTTGGATGAGCTGAATTCCTTGATAGGATAGTGCTTTTAGTAGAATCCTTTTGGACTAGGACTATATAATCCCTCTCAAATCAGGCAATGGACTACTACTCAAATTGGTCAGTGCCTTTGATAGGATATATCCTAAGCTTCGGTAAAAGTCTCTCCTGATTGGTACTTCCCTCTTACCCATCTAGTCAATCATATTATGCCATCTTTTGATCCTGTCATATGTTGCCATCAAGAGGCTAGTTCAACTCATACCATGTCAGTAGGGCTAAAAATTGGTTCCATATTGAGTTAGAGCATATTCAAATATGAATTGGATACCCATCCATAACTTTTATAATCCATATTTGAATTGTAGTGATATTTTGTATCCTTTTCTAGATATATAGCAAAAAAAAATTACCTCCAAAAAAATAATTCTCTCATACCTAAAATTGAATCTTTGATTAATATCTTATAAATAACAAGTTCTCAACCATTAAGCCATGACATCTCTTCCTATTTTACAATTTTGTTTATATTACTTATTTAAACATTAGTCACATCATTAAATACAATTATTTGGTGCATGTTATGATATTCTATATTTTAATAATTAATTATTTTCATAAAAAACCATTCTTTTGATAAAAATAATATATAACATTTTACTCTTTATAATATTGAAAAAATTTATTTTTAAAAATATTTAACAACATCAATAACTTCTACATATTTCTAGTTTTATATATAGTTTTTTAAAGCTCTCTAAAAAATAGATAATTCATGATTATCTTTTAATATATATTGCAATTAATTAATGACATTGGACATAGAAAATTAATTAAATTTAACAAAAATTTTATACAATATTTTTTTTATTTTGACATAAATTCAATTGGACTAATAATTTGAGCCCTTAATGAGTTAATACTTGTGCTAGCTTAATAGCTATGCCTACATCCATACCTTGTTACTCATGCATCTTATGGTGATGTTGTTGATAGATTTTGATACGGCTGGCCGTTTTCCCTGGAGTATTATTATTTTCTGCATAATTTCCGAAAGCAATGATGTGACAACAAAACCCAAAGCCACCAGCATCGGTCTTCAGAACCGGCCTCCAGCGTCGGCCTCTTGAGCCAGACAGCCAGCGTCGGCCTCTTGAGCCAGACAGCCAGTGTCGGCCACCAGCGCTGGCTCCGGCGTCAGCCTCAGCGTCGGCTCTTGAGCTAGACAGCCAGCGTCGGCCTCTTGAGCCAGACAGCCAGCATCGGCCTCTTGAGCCAGACAGCCAATGTCGGCCACCAGCGCCGGCCCCCGGCGTCGGCCACCAGTGCCGGCTCCCGGCGTCGGCCTCCAGCGTCGGCTTCTTGAGCCAGACAGCCAATGTCAGCCACCAGTGCCGGCCCCCGGCGTCGGCCTCCAGCGTCGGCCCCCAGCGTCAGCCATCAGCATCGGCCTCCAACATTGGCCACAGGTGTCGGCCTTAATAATAAGTCCCAGTACTGAAGCTTTGGTTCCGGCATCCTGCATTGCCACCCAGCGTCGTCCCCTAGTGTCGACCTTCATATGAGGATTAATCTTAGGCAACTGACCCCGCGATCTAAGGACTACTGCCGGATAGCTCGGGCGTGTCAGCCTGATCAGCAGTTACCGCTATAAGCGGCCCTTATCCAGCAACAGTCCAACAACCTACCGTTCGATGAAACATCACAACGGAACAGTTCCAACAGTTCCAACAGACCAAGGTATACGGATCCCCAACAGGTATAAAAGGAGGAACCGAGCTCCATGCAAGGGGACTCTCTTTTCCTCTCTCAAAAATAAAACTTGATTGACCATAGTTCTACAAAGATCATATCCCTGTTCGACGACTCACTAACTTGGGCGTCGGAGGGTCCCCGCCGGAACCACCGGTCCGGGACTTTTTGCAGGCTCTTGGAGGAAGACGACGGCCCCTCTACGCACCCCGTGATTCCAGCCTGCCCGACGTTCACCATACTTGAGTCGGCCACAATAGATTGGCGCGCCAGGTAGGGGGAGACAAGCCGGGTCAAAAAATTCTCCTCGGAACCCTCTCCAGTTCTGCAAAGGAAGCGATGGTGACCACACGAGCGCAAGAGGCCTCCTCCAGCCAAGCAGCCGGGCACATCCCGCGAGTTGAGCATTCGGAGGTCAACCCCCATGCTCCACCCCTCGCACCGACAAGCCAATTCGACCGACTTGATGTCCTAGCTCATCAGGTCCAGGATCTGACGATAATGGTCCGGGGGCTGCAAGAGCATCATGTGGCTGCTGTAACACAACCCCCTGCGATGGGCGAAGGGGTGTGAGGGACAGTTCAGTCTTACCAGGGAGGAACCCCACCAGAGGTTTCTCATCGTTTGCCTCCTGAACCTCATCATCAAGGGACCTCGAAGCGACGACGGTCTCCCTCCCGTCGCCTCGGTCACTCCCATCGCCGACCGGAAGAAAAGGAGTCCAGGCGGGCACATTCGTTGCGCCGACGATCCGCTTCTTCCGAATCATCCCAAGGAACCTCAAAGCGGCGACGGTCTCCCTCCCATCGCTTCGGCCGTTCCCATCACCGATCGGAAGAAAAGGAGGCCAAGCGGGCGCATTCTTTGCGCCGGCAATCTTCTTCTTCCGACTCATCCCGAGGTAACACTCCCCGGAGAATCACTCGACGGTTGGACGAACTCAGCCATCGGATCGCCGATCCCTATGCAGCGGAGTATGAGCATCGCCCCCCGCTGTCTCGCCATATCATGGAGGAACCTGTCCCCCCCCGGTTTTGCCTCCCTCAATTGGATCCATATGATGGAACGACGGACCCCCTGGACCATCTGGAAAGCTACAAAGTCCTCATGCAGGTCCAGGGGGCGATGGATTCCTTATTATGCGTCGCCTTCCCGGT
Source organism: Calamus simplicifolius (assembly GCA_900491605.1). Lineage (NCBI taxonomy): Eukaryota > Viridiplantae > Streptophyta > Magnoliopsida > Arecales > Arecaceae > Calamus > Calamus simplicifolius. Next base: position 666,637 of record UESW01004645.1, on the reverse strand, counting down.
CACGCTCCGTAAGGCGGCGCGCGCGTGGTACTCCCGGCTGCCCCCCGCAGCATCAACTCGTTTCGATAACTTGAACGATCCTTTCTGGCTCATTTTGATGCCTGTCGAAAGATCCCACGAGTTGCCGATAGCCTTTTTGCTGTCCAACAGAGGAGTGGCGAGACCTTAAAGGATTTCGTCGCTCGATTTAAGGAAGCAGTGCTAGAAGTATACAACCTGGAGGACTCCGTCGCCACCTTGGCCCTAAAGAGAGGACTTCGCCCGTCCAGATTCGCCTATTCCCTGGATAAGAAGCCTTCGCACTCCTACGAGCTTCTGAGCCGAGCACAGAAGTACATCCGTGCTGATGAAGCAGATTCTTCCAGGAGAGAAGCTGACAAGAACCCCAGTAATAAACCACCGCCTCCTGACCGTGCTGGTGCACAGCCACGAAAGCCCGAGCCTCCACGACGCTCAGATCGCCGGCCGCAGGCACTGGTTCCTAAAGAGCAATTCACTCCTCTCATGGCTCCCATCTCTCACATCCTGCTGGAGATTGAGGAAGAACCATATTTCAAGCGTCCGACTCCCTTGAAGTCTGGGGGTCCCCGCAACAAGGAGTTCTACTGCCGTTATCACCGAGACTACGGCCACGACACCGAAGACTGCCGCCATCTAAAAAAGGCCATCGAGGAGCTGGTTCAGCAAGGCCACCTGGGCAAGTTTGTTCGAAGAGGCAATCTCCCAGCAACGGGCTCCGCGGTGCCCCCAGGTCGCCCGGCTGGCGTGGACAATACCCCAACTGAAAAGACCATAGCTATGATCTCTTGGGGAGCGGATGGTGGTTTGAAGAGACCACGAGAGGGAATAGACTCTGTAATACCTTTCTTCGAAAAGGATCTAGATGGGGTAGTTAATAAACATGACGACAGCGTCGTGGTGTCCATGACTATAGCTAAACACCCTGTAAAAAGAATTCTAATTGATAGTGGGAGCTCTGTGGACGTCTTGAGTTATGATGCTTTTGTTCGGATGAACTTATCAAGGTCTCTACTCCGACCCGTTGCCACACCGCTAATGGGTTTCACGGGAGACTCAGTGAGCGTCGAAGGTGAAATTGCTCTCCCGGTCACGGCTGGAACTCCTTCATGCCAAAGCACCGTGGTCATAAACTTCTTGGTGGTCCGGGTCCCACTGGCTTATGACGCCATCTTGGGAAGACCGGGGCTGAATCTGCTGGATGCCATGATTTCCACTAAGAGATTATTGGTAAGGTTTCCCACCAATGAAGGCATCGGAGAGATGAAGGGGGAGCAAAGCCCACTTCCGCCTTGCTACCATCTGTCGCCCAGCCCGCTAAGCGCAGAGTCAGCGATGGCCTCAGAGTCACTCGATCCTAGGGAATTGGGAAGAAGGAGAACCAGCTGAACACCTTCTAACCCTCCCCTTGGGTGATGATCCAGCAAGAACTGTTCAGCTGGGGGCATCACTCCCAGAGGAAGTACGTCATCAACTTCTCACCTTCCTGCGGGCCAATACGGACGTTTTTGCATGGTCATCCTCAGACATGCCGGGCGTTCCTGAAGAAGTAATCACCCACCAACTTAACCTCAAGCCGGGGTGTCGGCCTGTCCGACAGAAAAAGAGAAACTTCGCTCCGGATAGGCAGAAAGCCATCGACGAAGAGATTCGCAAGTTAATGGCTGCAGGTCCATATTCGGGAGGTCCACTATCCCGAGTGGTTGGCTAATGTGGTTCTGGTCCGCAAGGCCAATGGAAGTTGGAGAATGTGCGTAGACTTCACCGACCTAAACAAGGCATGCCCTAAAGACAGCTTCCCCCTGCCTCGAATCGATCAACTGGTGGACGCTACATCCGGCCATGAGGTTCTCAGCTTCATGGATGCTTTTTCTGGATACAACCAGATCCGGATGAACCCGGTGGATGAAGAAGCTACCTCCTTCATAACCGAAAAGGGGTTGTATTGCTACAGGGTAATGCCTTTTGGGTTAAAGAATGCGGAGCTACTTACCAAAGGTTGATGAACAAGGTCTTTGAAGGTCAGATAGGACGTAACATGGAAGTATACGTGGATGACATGCTGACGAAAAGCGTTCATACTGGTGACCACATCGCAGACCTAGCAGAAACCTTCGACAGGCTTCGTCGGTATCAGATGAAGCTAAACCCTCGCAAATGTGCATTCGGGGTGACCGCTGGGAAGTTTTTGGGTTTCATGGTGACCGGAGGGGAATCGAAGCAAACCCAGACAAAGTCCAAGCCATCTTGGACATGAGGCCTCCTTCCAATAAGAAGGAAGTACAACGCTTGACGGGAAGAGTAGCCGCCCTAAGCCGCTTCCTATCCAAGTCTGCTGAAAGGTGTCTGCCTTTCTTCAAGGCGCTTCGCCGAATCAACGAGTTCGAGTGGACCAAAGAATGCCAAGAGGCGTTCGAAGGGTTAAAGACATTCTTATCTACCCGCCACTGTTATCCAAGCCGATGAGCGAAGAAGAGCTCCTTCTATACCTTGCGGCCTCTCCCGAAGCTGTTAGCTCCGTGCTAGTCTATGGACACTAGTGGCACACAAAGGCCAGTGTATTATACGAGTAAGGTACTTCATGATGCAGAGACCCGCTACTCAAACATGGAGAAAATTGTCTTCTCATTGATCGTGTCTGCCCAGCGATTGCGGCCATACTTCCAAGCCCACCCGATCGCGGTGATCACAGACCAGCCTCTGAAGGCGGTTCTGGCTCATCCAGATACTTCCGGCCGGCTGGCAAGGTGGGCCCTCAAGCTGGGGGAGTTTGATATATCTTTCCGCCCCGGTCGGCTATGAAGTCCCAGGTTCTGGCAGATTTTTTGGTTGAATGTACTTGGGGAATGGAGCCACCTGAAGAACCTCCTACGGACATTCAGCCCCTTGGAACCAGCGAAGATGAGTGGGTTCTCCACGTGGATGGGGCATCTAACTCTCAAGGGAGCGGAGCAGGCCTCATCTTGGCCAACTCGGACGGGGTTGTGACTGAATGTGCACTTCGCTTCCTCTTTCCAGCTACTAACAACCAGGCGGAATATGAAGCTTTGTTATCCGGTGTAAGGTTGGCTCGGGAGCTTGGGGTGAAACGCCTTAGGGCCTTCACCGACTCCCAACTAGTTGCTGGCCAGATTACAAAGGAGTACGAGGCAAAGGATCCCATCATGGCCCGCTACTTAGACGCGGTGCACTCAATGGTTTCCCCATTCACTCACTTCAGCGTCAGCTACATTCCTCGACAAGAGAATGCCAGAGCCGACGCCCTATCCCATCTCGCCGCCTCGGTTGACGGGATGTTGGGAAAGGCTTATGTGGAGCATTTAGAAGTCCCAAGCATTGAGGTACCAAGAGAAACTTTGCCGGTGGAGCTGGAGCCCTCCTGGATGGACGCCTACGTTCAATACTTAACTGATGGCATCCTCCCGGAGGACCCTGCCGAAGCTAGGAAACTTAGAAGACGAGCCCCGAAGTTCTTCCTTATGGAAGGAAAGCTCTACCGAAGGTCATTCTCATACCCTATCCTCAGGTGTGTCGGTCCCACCGACGCCAACTATATTTTGCGAGAGATACACGAGGGGATATGTGGAAGCCATCTGGGGGGCAGGGCCTTGCATATAAAGCTCTACGTCAGGGGTATTATTGGTTGACAATGAAAGAGGACGCCTCTGAACTCGTCAAAAGATGTGACAGCTGCCAGCGTCATGCCAACATCCAACATCAACCGGCGTCCCAGCTGACCCCCCTGGCTGCACCGTGGCCCTTTGCACAATGGGGCATGGACATCCTGGGACCTTTCCCTCCTGCCTCCGGACAACGTAAGTTCCTAGTTGTGGCCGTCGATCATTTCACTAAGTGGATCGAGGCGGAAGCTCTTGCTAAAATCACGGAAGCCAAAGTGAGGGCTTTCTTCTGGAAATCTGTGGTGTGTCGGTTTGGGTTACCACACACCCTGGTTACAGACAACGGCCGACAGTTTGATAACACGGCCTTCCGAGAATTCTGCGAGGGCCTAGGAATCCGTCACCGATTCACCTCCGTAGGGCATCCCCAAACCAACGGCGCAGCTGAGGTGACCAATCGCATCATCCTACAAGGGCTCCGGGCTCGGCTAGATAGCTGTAAAGGGCGCTGGGTGGAAGAACTTTCCAGTGTGTTGTGGGCCTACCATACGACACCGCGAGCACCCACAGGGAAACCCCTTTTAGCTTGGTCTTTGGGACCGAGGCGGTCATCCCCGTAGAAATAGGGGCTCCTAGTCCCCGGACGGAATTATACCACGAAGAAAGCAACTCCAACCAGCTAGGGCTGATCTAGATTTGGTGGAAGAATTGCGAGATCAAGCGCATCTTCGTATGGCAGCGTTCCGTCAGCGAGTGGCCAGACACTACAACTCTCGGGTGCGGCCCAAGACATTCCGGCCAGGAGACCTGGTCCTACGAAGAGCTGAAGTATCAAAGCCAACGGAAGGGGGCAAGCTGGCACCAAAATGGGAAGGACCATACCGTGTCAAAGAGGTACTCCACCATGGGGCATATAAAGTCGAAGAGCTAGACGGGAAGCTGCTCCCTCGAACTTGGAATGCCGACAATTTACGACGGTACTATCAATAGAATTCTATCGTTATTAACTTGAATCTGTCTGATGCATGAATAATAGACATGTTCTTATTTTCGAATGAGTGTGTAGCAAAAGACCGGATCCGCTCCGGCAGTCAAAGACCAACTCCGCGTTGGCATCTAAAACCGGCGCCCAGCGTCGGCAGCAAAAGACCGGATCCGCTCCGGCAGTCAAAGACCAACTCCGCGTTGGCATCCAAGACCGGCGCCCAGCGTCGGCAGCAAAAGACCGGATCCACTCCGCAGCCAAAGACCAACTCCGTTGGCATCCAAGACCGGCGCCCAGCATCGGCAGCAAAAGACCGGATCCGCTCCGGCAGTCAAAGACCAACTCCGCGTTGGCATCCAAGACGGCGCCCAGCGTCGGCAGCAAAAGACCGGATCCGCTCCGGCAGTCAAAGACCAACTCCGCGTTGGCATCCAAGACCGGCGCCCAGTGCCGGCAGCAAAAGACCGGATCCGCTCCGGCAGTCAAAGACCAACTCCGCGTTGGCATCCAAGACCGGCGCCCAGCGTCGGCAGCAAAAGACCGGATCCGCTCCGGCAGTCAAAGACCAACTCCGCGTTGGCATCCAAGACGGCGCCCAGCGTCGGCAGCAAAAGACCGGATCCGCTCCGGCAGCAAAGACCAACTCCGCGTTGGCATCCAAGACCGGCGCCCAGCATCGGCAGCAAAAGACCGGATCCGCGTTGGCATCCAAGACTGGCGCCCAGCGTCGGCAGCAAAAGACCGGATCCGCTCCGGCAGCCAAAGACCAACTCCGCGTTGGCATCCAAGACCGGCGCCCAGCGTCGGCAGCAAAAGACCGGATCCGCTCCGGCAGTCAAAGACCAACTCCGCGTTGGCATCTAAGACCGGCGCCCAGCGTCGGCAGCAAAAGACCGGATCCGCTCCGGCAGTCAAAGACCAACTCCGCGTTGGCATCTAAGACCGGCCCCAGCGTCGGCAGCAAAAAACCGGATCCGTTCCGGCCGTCAAAGACCAACTCCGCGTTGGCATCTAAGACCGGCGCCCAGCGTCGGCAGCAAAAAACCGGATCCGCTCCGAGTCAAAGACCAACTCCGTGTTGGCATCTAAGACCGGCACCCAGCGTCGGCAGAAGACCGGATCCACTCCGGCAGTCAAGAACCAGCTATCAGCGCCCAGCGTCGGCGGCAGAAGACCGGATCCGCTCCGGCAGTCAAGAACCAGCTATGCGCTGGCACGAAAGACCGACGCTCAGCATCGGCCGTAAAGACTATGTGTTGGCACCGAGGACCAGCACCTCGCGTTTACGATAGCAACTAAAATCTGCTACCACCGAATATCGGTCTTGTCAATGCTTAGGACAGCATCACGGTCCTATCTAGCGTAACCTACTATACATAATCCTATCGACTGGCAGTTCACAGCAGTTCGAACAAATGAAGTAGATCATAATGAAGGATCAAAAGAGATTAAAAATATTCATTGATGATGAAGTTTACAAAATTTCCGACAAGGAGAAAAAAAAAAGCTGCTAATGGGCATCCGAAGGCGGGGCATCATCCTCAGGGACGTCGTCAGGCTGCAGCTCCTCGATATCTTCCAGGTCGTAAAGCTCCTGGACTTTCTTTTTACAATCTTGGAAGCCGGCGTCATAAGCAAGCGCCGCTGACTCGGCTACCTCGTCATCGAAGGCTGCGGATTTCTTATAATCCTCTATGACATTGGCCCCCTTCTTTTCCGCCTCGATGGCTCTTCTCTGGGCCTCCGCCACTACCGCCTCCAGATCCGCGATTTTAATTATGTGTTGGCGGGTGGCTTCCTTAGCCGCATTGGTCTCGGCGGAGGCAGAACTCAATTGAGTCTTTAGAACACCTACCTCCTGCTCTGCTGCCATCAGTTTCTCTTCGGTCGCCACCAGCTTCTCCTCGGCCGCCATCAGCTTCTCCTCGGCCACTTTTTGCTTTTCTTCTGCCACCTGAGCATTGTCCAGCTCATTGGCAGCGCGACGCTGGGCAACTTCCAGCGCGTATTCAGCTTTTTCGGCTCTAAGCCGAATAACCTCTACCTCACCCGTCAGGGTGGCCCGGGTGTCCTCTAGGGCCATCGCCGCCTTTTCTGCTCTGACTTGAGGGAGACCATCTCCTCCCGCGCCTGTTCAATGGCGGTGTCACTCAGAGTCCAGAGATCTTTCAGGGCGACAAGGGAGTTCAGGGCCTAAAAAAAAAAAAAACATCCAGATATAAAGAAAGCAAAAGGGGAAAAGAAAAAGGACAATAATAGTACAAAAACTCACCCAGAGGTGCGCCACCGAGGCTTCACGAAAAAGGTAACACACCCCTGACCTCGGAGGTACTCTTGCACCTCCGCTACTGAAGCTTCCTCTATGACTCGTGTAGCCCAGCGGCTATGGTTTGCCAGCATTGATTGGAAGAGGGGTCGATCGATACCCCTCCCTTCCCTGGGCGTCGGACCTGCCGAGGCTGATCCCGCCTCGGAGCCTGCCGCATCCGGCCCCTTAGCGGGCAGGGGCGCTTCAGCTGCCGCCCCGTAGGGGGCAAGGCTGCAACTGGAGTTGCCGCTATTGCCGCCGGAGCCTTACCCGTTTCTTTAGGCGTGGGAGACGGCGTCTTCCCATCGGGAGATAAATCAAGTAAAATAATTGGAGGAGCCGGAGCTGGAGATTCTTCCTCCGGCGGGCCTTGCTCCACCTCCTTGCCGGCCCTGGCCTTCGCCGCGTCTTCCATGACGGGTTCTTCGGCTTGGGGTTGGGCCGCCTCGCCTATGCGCACGGGCCCCACTGCTTTGGCTTCCTGGGCGTCGACCCCTTTAGTGACGGCCCTTTTGGGGCCGCCCTTCTTCGAGACTTTGGCGCGTAGGGGCTTCACGACTATAGTTCCTCCGGTGTCGGCCACCCCAGCGTCGGTCTCTCTGCCACTAACCCTCCCGGCGTCGGCCCTCCTGGGAACCTTGGTGGCAGCCCTCCCTTCGGTAGGGGACACAGTCCCCGCGGCCTTCCTCTTCTTGGCGGCCACCTGCTTAAGCTTGTGCAAAGTCGGCGCCATCCCTACGCAAGCAAGGGATAGTTAAAAAAAAAAAAAAAAGAGAAGGGAGAAGAACAGAGAAGAGAGGCGAGTGGACTAATGCTCACCCCTCGAGGGAATTAAGCCGGCACGTTGAAGATTCTCCTCGGCTATCAGCTTATTACACTTAGGAATATCGGCAGTCAGGAGCTGCCCAAATGCCATCCGGTCTCGTGGAAGGATGGAGGAGTCCCTGTTGGCATCGATTTGGGTACCCCCCAGCTTCCACGAACCCCGCTGACGTCCGCGAAGAAAAACTTGTCCTTCCACCCCTTAACGGAGGAAGGAAGGCACAACCTAAGAATCCTATTGGATCTAGGAGTGAAAGACCACCACCCCGACTGTTTGCGCAAGGTATAGAAGCTGCGGAACAAGGAAATGCTAGCCTCTATGCCCTGCAGATGGCAGAGTACTAAAAAACCAACAATAGTTCGGAAGGAGTTGGGAACTAGTTGGGACGGGGTCAAGGAGTACCTATCCAGAAGATTAAGGATAAAGGGGTGAATCGGTAACCTAAGCCCGGCCTTAAAAAAGGCCCCGTACAAGGCAACCCTCCCGGAACGGGAAGAGGTTGCCCTGTCGTTAGGGGTGGGAACGAACAGGTGAAGGTCCGGAGGGAAGCCGTACCTGGCCCTTAAGTTCGCGATGTCCTGGGCAGACATGGTCGACGCAGTCCCTTCGGGGGACTCCTTGGTAACCCTAGAAGGGCCGGCAACCGCCGGCCGGGTTCTAACGGAAGTTTGTCCGCCGGTCGGACGAATCCCGGTGGAGGGACGATCGACTGGTCGTGGCTCTGGTGAATGATCAGAAGATGAGGTGGACCATTGGATGGATTGGGATTCGGAAGACTGGGAAGAACCCCCCCAAGAACCGGAAATGGAGCAAGAAGGAGAAGAAGCCATGGGAACTAACCTGAGAAGAAAAACGCGAGCCAAAGATAGATCACGGAGAAAATGAATGAAAGACAGAAGCGCTGGCGGACTCAAAAGGGGGCAATGGCGGAAAAAATGGGGAAGATAGGAAGATAAGGGCAATCTACCATTATGGCGCCATTTCGAAACATCCCCTCACCGTCCGATCCAACCACGCGTCTGTCTTCAGTTGGGAGACGTTTCGAAGACCTGCCAAGACGATAAGCTCGAAAAGACCGACAAAAGGGGGAGTCAACCTAATCACAATGATTCCGTCCGCCTTTTCGTAACATTGCCCGAGGTAAATCCTCCCTAATCCCAACAGAGGCGAAATAATGACGCGGAAACTGGCCACCTAGAGGATATTCGCACCCCTTTCGCGGATAAATAAATGCTTACCCATCTCAGGGGCGGGGGGGCATCTGATACGGCTGGCCGTTTCCCCTGGAGTATTATTATCTTCTGCACAATTTTCGAAAGCAATGATGTGACAACAAACCCAAAGCCACCAGCATCGGTCTTCGGAACCGGCCTCCAGCGTTGGCCTCTTGAGCCAGACAGCCAGCGTCGGCCTCTTGAGCCAGACAGCCAGTGTCGGCCACCAGCGCCGGCTCCTGGCGTCGCCTCCAGCGTCGGCTCTTGAGCTAGACAGCCAGCATCGGCCTCTTGAGCCAGACAGCCAGCGTCGGCCTCTTGAGCCAGACAGCCAGTGTCGGCCACCAGCGCCGGCCCCCGGCATCGGTCACCAGTGCCGGCTCCCGGCGTCGGCCTCCAGCGTTGGCTTCTTGAGCCAGACAGCCAGTGTCGGCCACCAGCGCCGGCCCCCGGCGTCGGCCTCCAGCATCGGCCCCCAGCGTCAGCCATCAGCATCGGCCTCCAACATTGGCCATAGGTGTCGGCCTTAATAATAAGTCCCAGTACTGAAGCTTTGGTTCCGGCATCCTGCATTGCCACCCAGCGTCGTCCCCCAGTGTCGACCTTCATATGAGGATTAATATTAGGCAACTGACCCCGCGATCTAAGGACTACTGCCGGATAGCTCGGGCGTGTCAGCCTGATCAGCAGTTACCGCTATAAGCGGCCCTTATCCAGCAACAATCCAACAACCTACCGTTCGATGAAACATCACAACGGAACAGTTCCGACGGTTCCAACAGACCAAGGTATACGGATCCCCAACAGGTATAAAAGGAGGAACCGAGCTCCATGCAAGGGGACTCTCTTTTTCTCTCTCAAAAATAAAACTTGCTTGACCATAGTTCTACAAAGATCATATCCCTGTTCGATGACTCACTAACTTGGGCGTCGGAGGGTCCCCGTCGGAACCACCGGTCCGGGACTTTTTGCAGGCTCTTGGAGGAAGACGACGGCCCCTCTACGCACCCCGTGATTCCAGCCTGCCCGACGTTCACCATACTTGAGTCGGTCGCAACAGATTTCATTCTCTATTTTGTGATTATACCATTTAGATTGGTTTTTACTTTTGTAATTTTACTCAAGATCTAACCAAATAATATTTAGCTTGTATTCATATCTATTTAGAATACATATAAATATGCTTAATATCGAATCTATATACATACTTGTTAATAAAAAATATTTATACTAATTTGGGTGCTTGTTTAATATACATATTCATAGTCATATTCTTTGATAAAATATATTAGCATATGATTTTTTTTAGTCCGAGCAAATAGGGTTGGCTTTATCTAGATAGGACAAGGTGCTAATCATATTGCTACCTCCGTATTGAGTAACATGGGTAGGGTTGGATCAGGGTTGGCCAAGGGCAAAAAGTCTGACTTGAGGCATTAGGTTGAGCCAGGCTAGGACTGGGCCAAGATCACAAAGTTTGGCCCAACCTTGAACTAGGACTAGCTAGACCAAGCTCGGTCTAGTAACAATATCCAAGGGTCAGAGCTCAGCCCAGCCTAGGCCTTAGTTATATATAATAGTTACATAATATATCTAATTTATATGCATTTTATAAAGTAGCCTAAACATGTCTAGATGATTAAAGCTTTGACAGGTTTTATATAAAAAACACATATTTTTATATAAAAATATAGATTATATCTTAATTAAATAAAACATAAAAATGTATATTATGGGCTCAAGTTGGTTCATGCTTATTTGTCCTATGCCTGAGCCTAGTTCAAACCTTCAATGTGATTAAAATTTTTGATCTAGCCTGACCCTATGGGCTAAAAACCTTAGCTCAGCCTGGCAACTTGGGCTGGCTCATGGGTCGTCCAGCCCATACCCACCCGTAATATTGCATAGATGATTGGTGTCAAACTTAAGCAGTCAGGACTGCAATCTGGATGCATGGAGTTTGAATATATTAATTGAATTGGCATAGAAGGGAACCGAAGCTGATATGATTCATGCGCATTCATGCCCTCAGCCAAAATTAGATCCGAAAGGATGCTAAATTTGGAGTGCGTGCGTTGGCCGCATGCATGTATAGACCGTGCATGTAATACATGAAAGAACAAAATTATTCTTGGCATATACAATCGTATGCGCATGCAGCCATTCACCGTATGCAATGCGCACAACCTGCATCACAGTTGATGTGCACAAAGTCCTTTCCTTGTTTCGGATAGTACTAGGCCTTTAGTTTCGACCCAGGTTGAATTTAATTAAAACAATAATACTGGTGCTTGAGCATTGGCCCTCTCCAAAATTAGTGTGACAACCGTTTAAAATTAGTAACTAATAGACAAAAACCTGAAATTATGATTTGTACTATTGCATGCAAAATACAGCTGGAATACTCTGAAACCAATTATACTTGACAAGGTAATAAGTTGTAACAAGAGGTGAGCATGTATGAGACTAGATAGGTTTCAAGCCAAAACGAAGAACTGATCTAATCAGGATAGATTTCAAAATTTTGGATTTAAAGCCCATCAATTTTGTCTTAAAACCAATTCAGAACTAATCTAATAAGGTCAGATTGATTTTGAGTCAGTTCTAAAATAGAATCTATTTATCTCTCTTTCTCTCTGTCTCTCTCTCTTGCATTAGCTCTAAATTATTTTACTTTTTTATCATTTTCAATATATTAAAGTTTTTTTTTTCTTGCTTATTGAAGTTGGATGAGAGGCCAAGACCCAAGAGACATCACAAAAATGCTCAAAAAAACTCATAACATTGATAAATATTATTTGATTTTCCTTTTTTCCTTTGGATATACTATTTTAATATCTAATGGTTATTTTTCTTATGAGTTATATTAACTAAAAAGAATATATCTAATATTTATTAATCAATCTTATACCAAATGTCTTTAACAAAGATGATAGATAACTTATGAGGCATATCTAGCTTATTAGGCATATCTAAAGTCTCTAATTTAGTTCTTAAGAGTACTTTATTTTTATAAAAAAAATTATATGGCCGGTTCCTAGGTTAGAACCAAGAACCAATATTTGAAATTGAGAGCTGACCCCATGAAATTGAGAGGTCGGTTATAAGATTTTAAACTCAAAACCAAACCAACCCAGTCCAATCAAATTCGGTTAGCATTGATTCTCGGATTACTCTAACTCATTGCTCATCCGTAGTTAGAATCAAATCCGTTCATGAGTTGAGTCGGCCGGACCATATTTGGACAATCTCTATCCAAAGGTTAACATCTTTGTTAGGGACGGCCCAGCCATCAGGCAGATCCTACTTTTCTGGCCCAAGTCGTACCCTTACTCGAGCTTTGGAACTTCCTAATCACATCTTTTCATTTTAAAAAATGCAAAAAATGTTTGATTTTAAAAAAATAGAAAATATTTAAAAAGGAATGTAGCTTAGGTTTACATTCACAGCAATCCATCAGCCTGGGCCAATATATATATATATAGGAAACCAGGCCAGGCCAGTTCAGTCTGGGCTCTAATCCGCTAGCATGGGTCAAGCCTGTTTAACAATCAAACCCATTTTTTACGCTCAAGGCAGTTTGCTGGGTTTAAAAAGCTGGCCCAATCCTTCCCACATTACTTAGGGAAAAGGTCTTTGTGTGCAGGACGTATATGCACTGCGCATAATGATTAGCTATCCATGATCATATGATCATGCATGTCTAAAAATATTTTTATTCTTTTTTATACCGCACGCGTATAGTGCCAAACGACTTTTCCTTACTTAGGACTCAAGTGGGCCTAGTGGCCTACCTGCCTGTGAATAGATAACCTATCAATACTAAATAATTTCATTTTCACACCGTGTATATATATATATATAAGGTTAAACAAGACATAATGCATGCAAAATTTTTGCGTCACTCCGTGGTGAACTAATAATAACCAGGCCACCTTATATTTTCCACATGGCCCTTGTTGGATAGAAAAATCAGATCATAATACTCAGAATATTAAATGCAAATGCGCATGCCGCCTTTTGGGAGAGTTAGTTCATAGTTTCATCACATGTGATAAATCCAATTAGCCAGTTTGTCTCCATCGATGACGTACGTTGTTAGCACATATACATGCACGAGAAGTGCATCAAAAGTTTAGATGATGTTTAGAAAAATGGGGTCCCAGCTTTTTAGTGACCCACTAGCTAACATATGTTAATATACATTGACTGACTTCACTAAAGTTGTTATTTCTTAAAGTAAGTGCTGGATCCACATGTTCTCGTGGCTTCCCTGATCCCTCTTCAAAGGTGAGGCCTGGTCCCCCTCTCCCTTCAATCTTTCAGGTACTCTTCTTCTCTGGATTTGTCTGCATATATGGGGAATGCCTTGTTTTCTCTATAGATATTCTTTCCCTCAAATTTAGAGCCACAACTACAAATGATTTAATCAAATAACCTAAATTATTTAAAAGCTCTAGAAACTTCTATTATTCATGGATTATCTCATGTAATACATATCTTTAATCATTGATGAAAAAGAGGAGGGGTTCTAGTGAGCCATTGCTTAGGTCACATGTATTTTTTTAAGGAATCATTTGTATTATATAAAGTTTTTACTATTTTAATTAATTAATTTTATAAAATATTTTTAAAATTCATTTACTTGATAAATAAATTATTAACATATTTTTAGCCCATTTTATTTTCCCTTCTAATTAAGTTATCAAACTAAAATTGTTGCATGGTGATTTACAAAAAAACACACATGCATGCAGGCACAAGTATGTGCATACAAAAGAAAAGAGAAAGAGAATCGAATTTTTTGCTAAATCTTATCAAATAAATCACTAATGCTTTAAGCCTACCTATTGGTTTAATTAATTTCGTTAGTAGATCAAAATCACGTGGCTCAAAAACTTGAGTGAAATTTAATGGGTAGCAGATGAACTTGTGTTAGAAGCACTTAATTTTTTTTTTCCCCATCCGATGTAAAACTATTTTTAAGGTATTGCAAAAGTATTCTATTAAAAGTGTTGTTGATCATCACATTGAGCTTTTTGTGCCTAGCTATTAGAAGCAAAAATCCATTGCCCCTTTTAGGGTAAGAGATGAAACATAACACCACTTTGGGATCTCCTACAATGACTGTATTCTTAAATGATTCAGCCACATGCAAGCATCCATGGTCGTTGAAGATGTCAAAGAAATGGTATCGCTAGAGAGCCCCACTATTTTGTCAAAGGAAATCTTAATGTTTGGAGATGAACTTTCTCTATGTCCCTTTGGCAGCCGATAGAGGTCATCTCATACCACGAACACTTATCAATGAGCCCTAATTCTATCAAGCTTGTCGCTTGAAGTCCCGAACTCTATCTCTTCTCATTCAAATATGTATCTGACTCCTTGATCACCCATCCAAAAGAGAGCACAATCAACATGACCGTGTTGAAGGAGTTGAGCAACGTTGCCATTAGCTTGAGCACTAAATGATGGTTGTAGAGGGTAGCAAGGTAGGATACAATAAGGTCAAGGAGGACCTTAAGCTTGAATGTCTTCCTTAAGGTCCTTCTCAATGGATAGTCTAGCTTCTTTTCTATCTGATCCTCCCCTCTTTTCTCTCGTAAAGCCCACCACTAGTTGTAGAGGCTCTATTAATTAAGCCATCTTTAGTAGTAGGAAATGTAGCAGCATTAACCATGATCACCTATAGAATAACCAAAAATAAGAGTCCAAATGCTTTTACCAGAGCATCTTAAATTACTAGACACTCTTCAATCAAGTCAAGATGGTAGCTTCAATTATGATGATTCACCTAGTAGATTACTAAAAATAAGAGTTGAAATGCTTATACTAAAGCATCACAAATCTCTTCAATCATGCTAAGTCATGAACACACAAACTATCAACTGTAAATCCTATAGCTCTAATACTAGGTAGAATAACACGTTTTCCAAGCAAATCAAATGCACCAACCAAAGATTTAAGAAGTAATAATTAAAATAAGTAATGATAATAAAAGAAAAAATTAAAGAGAAAAATATACTAAAATAATAATAAGTCAGGAACCTATCCCCGATTCATTCTCTTTCTTTCTTAACTTTTTCTCACAAATAGAAGCTTTAGGTACACCTAGTAGAACTAGAACATATATGTAGGACTTCACCTTTCTTTTAAACTCTCATTAATGATGCCTAGTGATGATATGTTAAGACAAAAGCTACATGTGCTTATATATCTAGAAGTAATCGAAAGATCAAGATTGTAAGATTAAAGTTAACTCTTACCACTAAAGGACAAATTTATTAAAGTAAAAATCAATTCCTCATTTTCAAGAAATTTCATAATGGCTTTCAATTTTAGTATGATAGTTTTTATTCTAGTATATCAACATGATAGTTTTGTTAGCCATATAAGTTTTATGAACTCTGTTTTTTTAATAAATAGAGAAAATTGAGGTAGTACAAAAGTTGCCATGCGGGGGAAAAAAAAATAAAGGTGGTGAATAATTAATGTTTACATTTTAGCCCTCCATCTTGTTACTTCCATTATGCCATTTTCCATTCTTTTTTCTTGAAAGAAAACAACTAGCAATTAAGTGGACACAATCCATTGATAAATGAATTGTACTCGCTACCAAGTCACAACACATGGGCAAATCTTGCCATGCTCTTCTGCAGGGCCACCTGAAGTAGGAACTTATTGCCCGTCCTTTTTCTTTTTTATCTTTTTCCCCATCCTCCTTTTTGTAGGACATGGATAGTGACTTGTCCACTAAAGCTAAACAATGATATGAAAGCCATCACACTGGAAAAAAAAAGTGTGGAAATGAGTTGTTATCCTAATTCGTCATGAATTTGAATTTCTTGGGCAGCGCAGGAGAAATGGATGTACCCATGGAGTTAAGGAAAAGCTTTTGTTTTGATGCAACATAATCTACATTGAATATGATAATTTATTCATGCATAAATATACAGCAGTAATGCAAAATTTATGGTTAAATTACTCGGTGTGAACTTATGTGCTATCAAATCATCATGTTCGACTGCACCAAGGATGGTATACAAAGATTTTTTCATGGATCAAATCTTAGCTAAAGATAATATTAGATAAACTACTTTAGTTAAAATTCATTAAACTGTAAAATTTGTTGGCATCTAAGACAAGATCAGAGGCACAAGTTTTCTTTGTCGAAAGAGATTGTAGACACAATTTTTGTTGTTGTTATAGTTTGCCTAAAGATTACGCAATATATTATATCACAGCGAGAAAGATTAAATATAGAACAATAGAACACACGCATTTATTAACTTTACTAAATTCTACATACTAAATATTTTGAGAAACTAATCATTGTATAATGATGACGTGCTAATCATTTTAAGGATAGTGTGTGATATTTACGACTACATGCAGTCTTTAAATGCCTTTCAACGTTCTACACATTGTTTTCGTATTTTGACAGTATACTTATATAGTTAATAGTTAGTTCCAGGAGAAAATGAAATATGCCTAATGGAGCTTAAGAATAGCTGAAAATATGTGCTACCGTAGTGTTAAAACGACAGAATGAGAATTATGATTCATCTCAATGGAACTAGTAAGTTTCTATGTGATGGCAAGCCTATCTATCTCCTCCTCCTCCTCCTGCTTAGAAGGGGAGGGCAAAATCCACCTAGTTTTATTCAACAAGAAAGATGTAATGCATTCAGCTTACATTCTTATGCCCTTCAGAAGGTCTGAAAAGAGGTTAGTAATTAAAGTGAGAGAGCAATGCTGAGATTGGTCTGCCCTGCTGCAAATATCCCCGTTGCTTTCCTTCCATAGATGACAAGCTTGCCCATTAAAAGTAAATCTAGATGGTGAGAAATGAAAATGTGTGTGATTTGTAGATGTGATGAGAGCTACTAGTCATAGCAGATTTTCTGTCATTCTTTTTAAGTGACATATTGGTTAAAGCCAGTGAATGACACGCATTAATTATTAGATTATAAAGTAATTCCTAAAAAAAAAATACATACTTGAAAATGCATTTATCTCTGATTCTGGTTTAAAGGTCAGATCATAGAACTCAAGGTTGACAATGAATAACGTGCTCTTAATTTGTGTAGGCTTAATCACACTAAAATTTACATGCAAAATTCACTCACTGTCAATCATACTCTTCTTACTCATGGACCATTATTTATTTATTTAATTATATTCTTTGCGGAGGATGTTCATGTCAATTATTGAAGAGATCAATAATTGAACAGAAAAATAAAGTTCTAATGCAATTTTAAGGAAGAGTTGAGGTTGAGGTGCTCGGATGGAGAGTCCTCCTCCTACGTGACTCATTAACCTTACCTCACCTATAAAAGCTTTGATATGTGCTTCATATCTTATAGGTTTGCAGTTAGAATCACAGCCTCAAATCAACATATGCCAATTTTATAATTAAAGAACGCTTCCGTGTGGCTTTCATGAAACCTCCACCTACAATCATAAAAACATGCGACTGATGATGACAATCCTTTTGTAACAACATCACAAGTACACCTCACCCAATTCCACTGATCGATGATGCAGAGATGATGACAATCCTTTTGTAACAACACAAAGTACGTACACCTCACCCAATTCCACTGATCATCTATGCTCGATAATAACTTAAGACCTTAAACGAGAATAATTGGAACATGTAGTTAAGGGGCATAGGATCTGGACGAAGGCACCTAACCTGTACCTTTAACGGGAAGCTATCTTGAGAGAAGGCTTCTCCTTAATTGATAAGAGAGTTGTATATATTAAACGGCATAATGCATACGTACTGCTTCTTTGGATTAATTTCCTTTCAGAAAAAGTGCCACAGACCACTAATAAATAAAGCAATTTTTCGCATAAAATATGAGAAACATCGATCTGGGGACACAACTATTAGGCTTGTGGTCTGAAGAACCCTTCGTCCAATTGTCTCAACGATAGCTCCAACAGGAACACACTCAGAACACGTGCTTTAATGGTACCATACTAAAAAAACCTTCCGGTTTAGATGCTCTCTGTCTTTGGATCGATCTAGTTCTTTGTACGTGTAACAAGTAAAACCAAAAATATTATGCATGCATGTCAAGTAAGTAATATATAGGAGGTGGTGATGCTGTCAAGGCCGGCCGGGTAACATGCATCAGTGACTTTACCATCACTCCTATATATGATTCAAAAGAGCAAAGTTTTAATCCACTCATTAGATCGAATATTGTATTAATTCTTCAAAAGCTAACAATTCATATTAATTAACTGATCATAACAGTATATATATCCAAATAGTCAATAGATCTCTCCTCTACCTGCTGCATAAGAGATTAGCCAACAAATTAATATTAGCCCAACGAAGCGCTATTGGCGAGATTCCCCAGCAAAGCAGGGAACTTGCAGATCAAATGATCACTGGTCGGTCACAAGCTAGCGCCATGCTTTCTCCAGCGCAGCCGGACCGGCAGCCCGCCTCCTAGGGAGGCAGTGAGGCCGGCGGAAAATTTAGGCGGCCGGCTCCCGTCGACCATGTCGACATCGAAGCCTCGGACCACCGACACGATGACGGTCTTCATTTCCATCAGCGCCATCTCCTTCCCAAGGCACACGCGGAGGCCTCCTTGGAACACTGGGTACCTGAACGGGTTCTCGCATGCGAATACGCCATTCCTCCTAAGCCACCGCTCCGGCCGGAATTCCCGGCAGTCGGTACCCCAAAGCTCCTCCATCCTCCCCATGGCATAGGCGTGGTAGGTCACTCTCGTCCCTCGGCTAACGAATGTCCCGTCCGGCAGCACGTCATCATGGACGCAGAATTTGGAATCCAACTGCACCGGTGGGTAGAGCCGCATGCTCTCGTACAGCGCCGCATGCACGTAATGCATATCCTTCAATTGGTCGTGGCTCGCGATGGCCGAGCCGTCGCCGTCGCCGTCGCCATCGCCGTCGCCGCCGCTACCCATGACCCGCTCGATCTCGTTGCGAATGTTGATCTGGACGGCCGGGTGTCGCGACAGTAGCATGAAGAAGCTTGTCAAGGCAGAGGCCACCGTGTCGCGGCCGGCGAGGATGAAGCTGATGACGATATCGCGGAGGTACTTGTCGTCGTCGATGGAGAGCATGAAGCGGGAGAGGAGGTCGTGGGAAGACGAGAAGCCGAGCTTCCTTCTTTGGCGGATGACCTCATCGGCTAGGATGTTGACGAGCCGAATTGCCCGGCGGAGCTCTCGCTCCGGCCCCCAGTTTAGAAGCCGCTTGACCTTCCATACCACAGGCGCCGTTGCGGCCGCCCGCCGTGCCGACAGCCTCGAGGCCGTGTCAAAGGCCGTGGCGAACTCCGACATGGGCAGCGACAGTGCGAGGCAGCCCGGGTCAAGCCCGAAGGAAATCCTGCATATGTTATCGAACGCAAACCGCCGGAAGATGTCCTGGAAATCGAGAACCTGGCCAGTGTCAGCAACCGAGTCGAGCAGAGGGAGGAGGCGGCGCCGGACCTCGGAAGAGACGATACGGTGGGAAAAGGACCGGACTGAGCTGGAGCCGAGCTCGATGGATGCGAGCTTGCGCTGGAAGAGCCAAGCGTCACCGTCGACGTTGAAGATGCCGCGGCCAAGGAAGTCACCGAGGATGGATGAAAAGGTCTTGCCCTTGGGATAATTATCGAATCGGGTTTTAAGCATGTGCTCGACGTTGTCGGGGTTGGCCGTGATGGTATTACGGAGGGCATGGATGTGAACAGTGCCTGTCGGCGATTGCCGGAGGAGGTGGACATACCAATCGCAGAGGTTATCGAAGTCGTTGGTCCACGACGAAGTTACATACGCCTCGCAGATTGGGCAGTTGCACCACCATGGCCAGGACCTCAGAAGCCGAAGTAAGAGAGTAAAGACTAGAAATATACAGGTGAAGGAGAAGAAGAGGAGCGAGAAATGGGACTGAAGAACTTCAGAGTCCATATGTTGGATAATGTGATCAGAGGAAGGAGCGAGGAAAGTAATTAATTTATATAGTAGTGATGCCTTTCTTGATTATGTTTATAATATCCGTCCAGAATGATTGAATCCAAGAATACATGGTGGTGGCTGGTAGAATAATTTTTTTTTTTAAAAAAAAGTTTGGGCGAAGGGTAAATTTAAGATAATGAAAGGGTGTGGGGACGAGGGATTTAATTTTACGGTTTAACGAATGGGGAGCGGAGAGGAAACGGATAAGGCGTGATTAATTAATTTACCGTCTTTGCGCCGACAGCCGAGACTGCGTGACGGTGCCTACCTCTCGGTTCCGTCGTGGACCGTATGGCTGCTCCGCCGTGGCTAGCTCTGGTGTCTATTCTTAACTTTTAGAACCAGAAATTTTTTTTTTTTTTTTTTTTTTTTTGTGGCTCAAAGGCCACTTTCGAATATTAAAGAATTAATCGTAATTTTAAAAGTAATTTATATTTGTACAAATTTTTAAAATTTTAAATTCTAGCCAATTAACCATAATTATAGGATAGTTTTATATATTTGTACAATTTTTCTTTAAATTTTAAATTCTAGCTATTATTAGAGAATTAACCATAATTCTAAGATAGTTTCCTATATTTGTATAGTTTTTTAAATTTTAAATTCTAGCAATTATTGAAGAATTAACCTAGCAATTATTGAAGAATTAACCATAATTCTAGGATAGTTTCTTAACTTTGTATAGCTTTCCTTTAAATTTTAAATTCTAGCAATTATTAGATAATTAATTAACATAATTCTAGATAGTTTCTTAACTTTGTACAGCTTTTTTAAATTTTAAATTCTAATTATTATTAAAGAATTAACTATAATTCTAAGATAATTTTTATTTTTATATCTAATTTTATAAATATATTCACTAACATTGTTTCTTAATATTTTTTTCTCTATTTCAACATCAAACATGTTAATATCAGTCCGCCTGGCGGCCTGGTTTGGGCACGGGTAGACGGTGAACATTTCCCTAGAGTAGCGACCTCCCATTGCTCCAACTCAACCCTTTCTCTGCAACATGGGAATCGAAAGTAAAAACAAAACCAATTTGTCCATGGCCCTCTTGGACTCACGTGTCAATATTTTTTTTTGATATAGTATTTTAAATTATTATTATTATTGTTACTATTATTATTTTAGAAATGGTGACAAATATAGTTGAACTCACGGATGGAAACAACTTAGAGTTCAGGTTACATGTATGAGGATTAGTGATAACGAAAGCAAGGATGACAATAAATCATGATAAGAGCAGTAAAAGTAAAAGTGACAGAAAAAATTGGTAATGTTGCTGCAAAATTGGTAAAGAAAGAGTACTGGGTGTTAGAGAAACATGTGCAGTAACAACTATATAGTTTTAATTCTAAATTAGTTAGAATTAATAACACATATTTTTTTATTCTATTTTTTAATTGTATTTTTTATATGATGTAAAATTTTTATACGTTTCTTTATTACTTCGCACATAGTTTTTAGTTTATATTTACTTTTTTTTCTTCTATATATAACAAATCACTCTTTGGTATGAATGCATCTTTAGTTATATCTTGCACATTTTTAAACCATTTAAATCATTTTTCTTTAAAAATTATTCTCATTTGGCACTATCTTAACCTTTTTCTTATTTTATCTTTTTTATATTGCAATATATTCATCTTAATATTATTATTTTAATCACATTTATTTTATGTACATACAATTTTTTAACTGCCAATATTTTATAACATAAAAGATAGCCAATTTTATAGCTTTTCTATAATTTTTTTTTAACTTAGTAAGCACCATACAATCATCATTCAATATTCTAGTTGCACTTCTCATTTTATCCAATTTACTTTAATTTCATAAATAACATCATCTTTAATCCCTCTTATTATCTGAATAATTGATCTTAAATATTAAAATAAACATTT
Source organism: Calamus simplicifolius (assembly GCA_900491605.1). Classification (NCBI taxonomy): domain Eukaryota; kingdom Viridiplantae; phylum Streptophyta; class Magnoliopsida; order Arecales; family Arecaceae; genus Calamus; species Calamus simplicifolius. The sequence continues at coordinate 644,768 of UESW01004645.1, read as the reverse complement.
TTAGATACTTCACTATCATTCCCTAGATCCTAAATGGATTAACAATCTACCACATGCTTATAGATAATATATTCTATGGCATGCAAGACATTTTCTTAAAATATATCATCAATAAAACAACTAACCAATAATCTAATTATTCCTTCAATAAAACTAGTCAAATATACAATGTCAATAAATTGGCCAGTAAAAAACTAACTCAGACTTGTAATCCAATATCAACTTTGATAAGGATTGTATTTGCTTTCAACCAATTCATTTATTTATAGCTAGAGAAAAAACAATGAAGAGAAATACTAAATATAAATTAGTGGATCAAGTAAATATAATCAAATACTTATATTACATATGTAATACAATTTTTTTGATAATATTTTGATAAAAATATAATAATACATAATATTTTGAAACAGTAATGCATGACACCATAATAACACATTAATTATCAAAATATTTCATCTTAGAGTTATACTTTAACATTTGTGATAATAATTCTTTAGTCTATAAACTATGGTTACATACAATCCCTATGATAGAGTCAGTGCACCACAAATAACTCTATGAATGGACATTGGATTGTTGACATAATAGATTGAGACTGTTATAGTATTTCATTGTCAATCTTGTAATAAGTTACAATGATTTAGACATTTCATATTCGATGATCTTTCTTTTCAATATTTTCATTTGTCATACTATTTCATAATAAATTTTATAAATAATTTTCACATGATAATATTTGTAGAAAATGATAGTAATAATAACCAGTCATATTCTAGTTACTTGATTCAAAATTTTAATAAATATGCTACGCAAAATTGAGCCTTTAATTCCATTAGAACATTTCAAAATCACTAAACAATAATATTCCAAAATAATGGATTAGCATGAATTGTATAACGTATCAATTATTGAAATCGAAATATATAGTTACTAGTGCATAAAATAAAATTTAATAATCATGCATAATTGAAAATTATTCTAATTTATGATTAGATTACTTACCCAAATTTACTAATCCTCGGATAAGTCAAATCTGCTCAATTTTAAATTATTTTTTCTATAAGATGTAACATTTTTATATCATCTTTCTTTATTACTTCTTATGTAGTTTTCAGCTTATATGTACTTTTTTTTTTCCCCTTCTTTTATATGTATCAAATCAATCCTTCTTACGGATGCATCTTTAGATCTGTATTGCATATATCCAAACTATCTAACTTGTTCTTCCCTCAATTATTCTTAATTGGTGCCACCTTCACTTTTTCATAAATTACTTCATTTCTTATTTTATCTTTTTTATTACTATAAATTCATCTTAATATTCTTATTTTAATCATATTCATTTATATACATATAATTTTTTAACTACTAATATTTCATATTACAAAGCATAGCCAATCTCATGGCTATCCTATAAAATTTTTAAGTTGAAAGCACTATACAATCACCTAATATTTTAGTTATACTTCTTTATTTTATTGGATATGCTTTAATCATATAGTTAACACCATCCTCAATCTTTACTTTCTTATAAATAATCAATCCCAAATATCAAAAATGAATAATTTTAAAAATTTTATAGTCCTCATTTTTATTTTTAATCATAACAAAATTATATTCTATATATTTTATATTTATCCTACTTAACTTCAAACCTTTAGATTCTAATGCATTTTTCTAATATTCTAATTTATAATTAATCTAAATCTTATTTTATTCACTAGTATTATATTATCTATAAATAAAATCTATCATAAAATATTATTTTGAATATATCTAGTAAGCTCATTTATAACTAAAGAAAACATGTAAAGACTAAGAGCACACCCCCAATATAAATTTACTATAATAGGGAATTCACCACTATCATCTTCAGTAATTTTTATATTAGTAACTACTTTGTCATACATATCTTTTATTATATTAATATATTTATTAGGTACTCCTTCCTTTCTAATATTTGGCATATGATTTTAATAGAGACTCTATCATATATGAGTTGAATAAATTAATAAAAATGATATGAAAATCTTATCTCTTTTCTTTATACATTTTTTTCATTAACCTTTTAATAAGAAAAATAGCTTCTACAAATTATCTTCCTAGTTTGAAACTAAATTGATTCTCTAATATTCGATAATATATCTCAGCAAATGTTTAATTCCTTTTCCCTTAAAGTTTCATAGAATCATTTGTCTAAAGAAACATGTCATTAGCTTTTATTATACAATTTATTAATATACTTCTCAAGGAAAAAAAATGTGGTGATACATGATCTAATAGTAGTATAGTGGTGATAAAATGTTAGCAAACAAGGAATTTGGCCAGCAATTGAAAATTCACAATCTATCAATCCAAATAGAATCTTGTACAACTTGCTTGGTGTGTCCAAACTTTTGGATGTCAATCTAGCTAGGTGTCCAAATAAAAAACTTCCTCTCATTAACATATATGTGCCCACCATGTTAGTGAAAAAGGGGTGTGTATTGTTTGTTGTTATTGATTGCTGGCTTACCATCCCAAGCTAGGCCATGCATCCATAGTAGAGAATGGGTAGGGAAAATTTTCCCCTATGTCATGGTATGGTAGAGGGGCATTCGGTGCCCTATATAAATCCTCCTCTATTGTTGGTGAGAGGGGTGAATGCCCTCTCTCTCCTCTTCCACCTGAAGCTCTCCCTCCTCTGCAAATGAAGTAGCATGGGATGTGGACTTTTGTGGGAACTCTTGTAGCTTCCTATCTCCAATGATTTGGCTTATCAATGATGAGATAAGTCTTCATCATAGTCTCCCTCCTTTCCTCTGTGCATTAGGCATATCAAAGTAGTAGCATTGGGCTTTTTATTTCCCTTGTGATTGGCTATTGGAGGAGGTGGAGGAGAAAGGCCACCAACTATCAGCCTCCTTCTCATGAGTCGCCACGAAGGCGACTTGGGCTGCCCCTTCTTTTTTTTGCGGAAGGGGGACTTTGAGCCAGAAATGGCAGCTGGAGCCATGTTCCCCGGCCATTGGAGAAGTCGAAAGGGGGTTTCCTCTGACTGCCTATGGTCAAAAAATGCTCCCTTTGGCCATCGCATGTGCGGCGACTATGGGGGCTTAATTGGATTTACAAATGACATTTATCCATAAATTTAAGAAATTTTGGGGGTATCTTTTCTCTTTTTCTTTACCCAAAAAAAGGTCGGTGCTGATGTGACAAGCACATATCACTAACATAGGCACATTATATGTGGTACGACATCACTCCATCATAGTTAACATGGCATGTCATGTGGATGTTGAGTGGTGCCACATGTCCATAGGCCTCTTGTGACATGGCATGCAATGTGTAGTAGGACCACACTGATGTGGCATGCCACATGATCATTCTATCTTTTCTAAAATGAGAGACTTTTGGGTAATTTTGTAAGCCCACAAGGATCTACTATTAATTTTATCATGTAAAATACTATTAAATTATTTTAATTAATAACAAGAATTTTTCTTAATTTTTTATAAAAATAACCATTAGTAGCATTTTTTAAATTTTATAAAAAAGAGTTTTTTTATTTCTATTTTTAAAAATTAGAAAAACCTATAAAAATAGAAAAATAGTAGAAAATTATAAAAATTAGCAAAAAATTATAGAAAAATCAAAAAATATTACTAAAAACTCTAGAAAATTTATCATACTTTTTTGATTTAGAAGTAATTATTTATGTTTAATGCATGAATGGTAATTGTGTATTTTTTAATAAAAAATGCTAGCATGAGATTTATGCTCCATGCTAAGATTGTTTATTGCTTGTTATAACTAGTTTGTTTCACGATGATAATTTTTGAATCATATGATATGTTCTATTGATGTAATCATGTCTAGTGCTACATGTGGATTTGTTTTAGTTTGCAATTTTTTAAGAATTCGGGTTAAGTTCTTTAAAGTAGAAAACAATTAGATTAGATATATAATCTTACTAAGTGGATGATAATTATGAACTTAAAAAAAAATTTGATCCTATTTTATATGAAAGAATGCCCAAAATCTATTCACTTGACCTCGAGTGGGGCCAGATGAAGCTCTTGATGACTCATAGTAAGCACATTAAGAGTTTTGATGATATTTCCAAGCATTTGGAGATGGAGGCTAAATGCATGGAAATAAGCCACTTTGTAGTCTTTGAGACTCATGCTGGGCCTTTAAGTTCCAAAAAGTAGAAAAGAGGCAGTAGGCAGGAAAGTTGGACAAAGGGTCCAAATAGAAAAAAGTAGCTGAACCTCAAAAAGACCAATGAGAGAGCAAGAGAGATGCAACAAAGATAAGATGCTACAATTATGGAGTAAAGGAATATTTGGCTCATAATTTCATTGAGCCAAAAAAAGTGCCTTCCACTTTTATCTCTCTTAATGTTTATTTATATGCATAATTGCTGATACACTTCCTGATTGAATTCTAAACACAAGAGCAAACAAATATGTTGTAAGAGATCAAACTAACTATGTGGATTTTCATGGGATATAAGCGGATACCCAACATATTATGCTTGGGAATGGTTTATATGAACAAGTGTTAAGCATAGGATCTTATTGCATTAAAATGTGCAATGGACAAGAGCTGCTCCTACATAACATTTTGGTACTTCTCAACCATCCAGTATAATCTATGTTTAATCCTTGCTCTATTGACCTTAGGTTATACCTTTTTTTTCTTTTGGAGCAAAATGAATATATATATGTATGGTATTTTGTTCTTTTGTAAATAGTTGTTAAACACTTTATTTAGATTTGATATTAATTATAATAATCATTATTCCTCATCTGCATGTGTTTATTTTCATGCTGAGAATGATAATTTGAAATGATATGCCAGACTTGGCCATATGGGCCAAGATAATATGACTAGACTGATAAAAGAATGGCTATTGGACCATCTTAGCAAAATAAGTCTCTCTATGTGTGAGCCTTACTTAATAACAAAAGCTTATAGAAAGTCTTTTAATAAGGCTTTTAGAACCTCTCAACCTTTAGAGTTAGTATACTTAGACATTTGTGAATATGTGAATGTCAAAACATGCTATGACACCTCTTATTTTTCATATTCATAGATGACTCTTCATGATTTAGGTATATGTATCTAATCTTTCACCACTATAAAGTGTTGGATTATTTTAATTACTTTTTAGTGAAAGTAGAAAATTAGAAGGAGAGAGCTTTAAAAAATCTTCGAACTAATGAGGACATGAATATTTGTTTGAGCAATTTAAAAGGCTCAATGAGGAAAAGGAGATACATAGGCACATTATTATTCTTAGAATGCCACAACAAAAATGGAGTTATAGAGCATAAAAATAGGACCTTATTGAATATAGTTAGGTTAATGATAGCACAAGCAAATTTCGATAAGTTTATAAGGAGATGTCCTAATTACTATTGCCTAAATCCTTAATTGTGTGCCCAGTAAATTAGTGTCCACTATTCTATATAAGCTCTAGAATGGTGTAAAACCAAATTTGGATCACTTATGCCCATTGGGTTGAATAGGATATATTTCATATATCTCCCATAAGAATAGACAACTAGGCCTTAGGGCTAACAAATGTGTGTTCATCAGATATCTTAAAATTTTAATTGATATATGATGTATGTGGACATCTTGATAAAGGAATGGTCTAGTAGAGTCCAAAGATATGAAATCCATAGAGAATGAAATCCTAAGCATTGGTGAAGTAAGGAAGGACCTTGAAATGTATGAGTTACAAAGGACTCTCCTACTATCTTTGTCAAAGGAGGGGAATCATAACTTTCCAAGGGTCTCCATAGATAGTGCGAGTGGGTTACTTAGTGGGAGTATACTAGCAAGTGAAAGCACACCAATTGAACTAAGTGGAAGCTTACCTGTAATACCTAGAACTCAAAAGCCTTGTATTTTATTTTATGCATGTATTTATTATTAGTTTAGCTTTCTGGTGTGAATAATTAGAGTGAAGAAGATGAAATTTAAAATTTAATATTTTTAGCAAATTTTGATAAAACCCTGATGAAAACATGATAAGCGGTGGGTAGAAATGAGGTGTTCCACATGTAAGCAATATAAAATAAGAAAATATTTGATGGTGGGACATGTGTCTAGCACTAAGTAATATAAGAATAAGAAAATGTGTGAGTGAAAGGGCATAGTTAAAATTTGACTAAAGGTCATTTAAGAAATTAGCCAGGGCACAAAGGAAAGAAGTGTCGAGAGTCATTTGGAAGTTGCTAAGGACATAAGGGGAAAAGGTGCCGAGAATCATTTGGAAGTTTGTTAAAGATATAAAAGAAAAAGTTTTTGAAAGTTATTTGGATGTTTGACCAAAGATAAATTGAAGATTTATCAAGGGCAAGTTATCATGGTGGAGATGGTGCATGTGTACTTTAAGAAGGGCAACTTAGGAATTTTAAGGGAGTAAAATGGGGATTTTCAAGGGGCATTAAAAACCTCGACCCTTGTTTCACCCACCCACAAGAAACCAAAAAGGGAGAGAAAGAGGGTGATGGAAAGAGGAGGAGAAAGGGGTTTCAACTATGGGAAAGAAAGGAAGAAGAAGAAAGAAGAAGAAAGGAAGAAGGAGGGAAGAAATTTTTGGTGATTTGGTAAGCTTTGAAGAAGGGAAGAGATAAGGCTTCTCCATCTTGTCTAAGGTATATTTTCAACCTCTCTAAGCTTAAGATTAATGTTAGAAGCATGTGTGAAAGAGGAAAAGGAGGTTGAATGAAAGGTGGTTTCATGCCATGAATATTATCTAGTTTAATATTTTGGTGAAAGAAATTTTGGAACCTAGTGAATGGGTGTTGTGAATAAAATTTTCATAAGTTTTTTCATGCCTAGCTAAAAAAGATAATATGGCTACGTGTGTGGGTTGTAAATTCATGAACCAAGTGATGAATTTGTAAAGCTTTGAGTCAGATGATAAGAGGATTGTTAGGGAGTTATCAATCTCAGCCTAAGAGCATGCATGCTTAGTTTCATGCCCTAAGTATATGTAACCTTGATAATTGGATATGTGGTGATTTAGATCAAGAGGTTGGTTCAAGGGAGCAATTGCAAGAGGGGTAGCAGCCATTGAAGTATGCTATAATAGCTAAGGTGAATGGATTCCTCATCAAGCTTTGAAAACTATTATGTGAAACTATGTTGAAACCTTGCTATAAACCTATGGTATGCTATGTTGTACACAGTGTTCCAAATTGTTTAATTATGAGAAATGAGAATCAAGTTTCATGATGTTCTTAAAGCATGTGTTTATAGTAAAGAGTGTTTCTAAAGCAAAGCATGTGTTATTAGTAAAGAGTGTTTTCCAAAGCAATGCATAGTTTGCATGAAAAGAAATGTTTTAAGGTGAAGCATGTGTTTCAGGTAAGAATTATTAAAAGTAAAGCATGAGTTTAAAGCATGTTCCAAAACAAAGCATGGAGTTTCATGAAAAGTAATGTTTTAAGTAAAAACATATATTTTAAGTAAAGTATAGACCTTGCCTTTCAGGTATATGTTTCAAGTGATGCATGGGCATGCATGAATAGTAATGTTTTAAAGAAAGTATAGATTATTTAAATTGGGTAATAAACTTATTTTGAGTATTTCTATAGCATGCATCATAAAGAGCATTGGGCTATTTATGGGACTGATCACCCTATAGACTATGTCATAGCATGAGCTTTGCACACTACTTACAGCTGGTACCTCCTTGCGATTCGGTCGTACTATAATCCCAAGGCCAGGGAGAGTACATGCTTGATCAACCTAATGGGGCAAAGAATCATAGCTCGATAAAGTGCTAGTTTAAGCCTGAGAAGGCATAATGATATTAGTCCATGGGAGGACTGACCAAGAGGCCTAGAAAAAAGGAGCAAGCTCACACCTAGGGTGAGCTGCACATGTGAAGGGTGCCATGTGGTGCGGGGATTGTCGGCGCTCAGTTCACTCACCTACTAAGAATATGCCGGCAGAAGGATGACTATAGGAAGGTATCTCAGTGGTAGCACATACAACCCAACATCATGAGATTTTGCAAAAGGTTACATTATTCTATCTGAGTTTTATTATTAAAAGCATAAGCTAACTTATAAGTTTTCTTATACCATATAAAAAGGTTTTCTTTATATATTTGTGCCATATTGTATCGATTATTTAGTATAATGTAGTTGTGTGTCGATTTTCAGTATATTTTGTGTATTGGTATGATTATTAGTTTTATGATATTATTCTCAGTTTTTTATTGTTAGATGGTTATCCAATCACTGGAACTTATGTCTCATCCCTCTATCATTAAAATTTATATTTTAAATCAGTGATAACTAGCTAGCAGGCTAAAAGGTTGGTCATGAGCATCTAGCATCTTAGCAGGTTGGCCTTTGTATTATTGTTCCTTGTGGATTGCTAGCTTTGGAAATGGTCTTTTGGTGTAATTGGAATATGATGTATGGTTGTATATTAAGGGTAGCGATCAAGGTAGTTATGTATGTATGTATGCAATTGTAATCCATATGATATATTTCAGACTTGGATTGGAAGTGAAAGGTGACTTTCATTGTGGAATAATTTGTGAGTATAATCTTTACACAAGATTGTTAATTATATTTGGATTGCCTCTAGTCTTTTAAAACAGAGTGTGAAGATTATGTCTTTATCTAAGCAGGGTTAAATCAAATTATGATGTTGTCTTGTGAATTGTATGAATTGATTGAGCAGGTCATTGTTTATTAAAAGGATGAGTGTTTTATGCATATAACTTGTGGCAATTGGATAGGGTTCACTTGGGCTCTATGGTCCGTAATATAAAGACTAACAAAACTCTATCTAATTACTATAAGTAGGCACGCATCGGGATGGGGCCCCGACATTACTTACAAGTGGTAACACACCATCAAAAAGTAGCCCTCAAGGCATAGGTTTACAATTGCAGAGAAGTGAATGTGGGCTTGTGCCACATCACCATTTTGAAATTAAGGGGATGTGTTTTGGTGCACTCCACTAGATAAAGATGAGACAACTTCTTTTGTTAAAGTGCTTACTTCATTGCTTGTAATGAGTGGCTAGTAGTCATGGAGGATGAGATGGAATCAATAGCTAAAAATAATGTATGAGAGTTGGTTGATCTTCTATTTGGGTGCAAATCAATAGGAAGCAAGTGGTCTTAAAGATGAAGCACAAGGAAAATGAATCAACAGGTAGAAGGCTTGATCTTGATGAAGAGCTATACCCAAATGGAGGTATGGACTATGAAAAGATACTCTCCTATGATTAGATTTGTCTCTATTCATTTAATCTTAGCTATTGTAGCTTATTTATATTTGTTGGCCTTATATTGATTTTGATTACCATAAAACAATTAAGTATGATACTAATGATCTTATGGTTGAGTTAAATAAATTTTAGATGAATTATCAAGAAGATAATATTGTTTTAGCCCAAGGTATATTGTGATTCAAAATGAAAGGTATTACAAGTATTGTATAAATATGCTTGTTGTAATTATATCACTCTTCAATGAACGTAAGCTTTTACAATCACTGGATGATTTTCAGACGTTTCATGTTCTATGGTTCATTCGACAAAATAACTTTCAAGTTTAATTATATTTGCATTATCTTGAATTGGATTTAATTATCTTACAAGCTCCTATTTATAATTCTATGATATTTTCAATCATTATCGGATTGTGTTCTTAAACTATCTATCTCCGATTTGCCTTTAGTTGGATGCCTGTTGCTTGAATTATCTTGGGTTGCCAATCGTTGATTTGGAACATCAAATTTTGTTGCCTTCGATTGGATGCCTTTTGACTTGCTGATTTTTTAAATTGGCTCGTCAACCTTTGTTGCCTTTCGAATGATTCCCGGGTGCTTATTTTTGGCATGCTAGTATGGTGGTTTGGCATGCTATTTCTTTATTCCATTCAGCTGGCTTCCTGTGCTAAGAAAGTTGGAATGCCAAGTTTTATTTTGGCTTGCCAGTTATTTGGATCCTTCGGCTAGTTCCTTGAGTTCAAAAGTTGGTATCCCGGTTTTATGGTTGGCATGCTAGTTTTCTTGTTCCTTCGGCTGATGACTTTTGGGATGAAAAAATTAGAATGCCGGTTTCATGTGTTGGCATGCTGGTTCTCTTCTTCTTTCGGCTGATGACTTTTGGATTTAAAGTTAGAATGCCAACTTTTCAAATTGGCATACCGGTTTCTTGTTGCTAACGGCTACAATGTTTTCTTGTTAAAATCGGGCTGCCAATTTTTGGTGTTTGGAATGCCATTTTTTATTTTGGCTTGCTGGATTTGAAAATTGAAATACTGATTTTGGTTTTTGGCATGCTACTTTTTTTTGGCTTGCCGATTTGAGGATTCTGGGTTGCCATTCTTGTTGAAATTCGAACGTTCATAGCTCTTATTATATTGAATTTTATTTTCACTATTTTCTATTTTGTTGAAGCAAATATTGTTCTTGCTCTCTCTCTCTCTTCTCCATTTCACAATGGTAATGTAATAGCTTTATTTTCCTTTTTGATTATATATTGAGCCGTTGAAGAGCGATTCATGAGCAAGAAAAGAGCAGAAAAAGAAAGAGAAAAAGAGTAAAAAATAGAGAGAAAAATCTATGAAAAATCATGTAGAAAAAGAGAGAAAATATTATTTGAAAGAGATATTTATTCTTGGTTTATTGGAGAGTTGTATTCATTGTTTCAAAGCCACTTGAGCTCATTTATTTTTGATTCTTGCGGTGGTGATTAAAGTTCCGATAACCCTCTTTGAAGAGAATTCAAGCTTCAATCAAAAGCTTCATCGTTGCTCCGGCGTGCTTAAAAAAAGAAGCATCTTGAGAAGTATTCTTCAATATTTGTAAAGTATTTCATTGCTTTATCTGCTCATTTATTAAGAGCATTTTGTATTAATTTGATATTATTGTGCTTGACCTTGTAAGGCTCTCTTGTGCCCATAAATAAGTATTATGAAAGGTCCCCTTGTATATGTAAACAAGAAGACTAGCTTGGAGGGCTAGTGTGTAAGGTCTCCTTGTATCCGTAAACAAGAAGACTAGCTTGTAGGGCAAGTGTGTAAGGCTTGCTTATGCCCGTAAACAAGTTTGCTAGCCAGGTTAACTGTGGTGATAGTGAAATTCTCAAGGTATTCTTGAGGAGTGGATGTAGATGTAAGGTTGGCACCGAACCACTATAAATCTTATTGTGTTTGTGTGGGATATATTCTGTGATTGCTTGCATATTATCTTTACCGTACTACATTTGCTTTAATTATGAAAAATATTTAAGTGTACATACTTGCTTGTTAATCTATTAAATTTTAAAAAATCTAATTCACTCTTCCTCTTGGGTTGCTATATCTGGACAACAATATTTAAAGCTACATCAAATGGATGTCAAAATAACATTCTTCAATGAAGGACTAGATGAAGATATCTAAATGGATTGACTTATTGGTTTTGAAATTAAAGGATGGGAGGGCAAAGTGTGTTGCCTAAAACAATCTATAGTTGTTTAGGCAATGGTATTTTAGATTTCATAAAACCATTACACTAGTTGGCTTGAACATGATTAAGGAATACCGTTATGTATACATTAAGAAATTAGAAGATGGAGTTCTGATTTTGTCACTCTATAAGGATGATATCCTTTTAGTTAGAAATAATATGAGGTTAATCAATGCCATTAAAGAGTGGCTATCATATACCTTTGAGATAAAGGATATGGGTTATATACTCGGAGTGCAAATCTTAAGGAATTACTCTAAGAATTTTTTTGTTTGTCTTTAAGAAACTAATGTTGAGAAAATCTTGAAATGATTCTAGATGCACTATTTGAAACCTATTGACATCCCAATTGAGAAAGGTTGTACTTTGAACCTTGATCTGTACTCTAAGAAAAATGAGAAAAAAGAAAGAATAAAAAGGTTTTCCTATGCTAGTGCGATAGGAAGCTTGATGCACACCATATTGTGCAGTTGCTCTAACATTTGCTTTATAGTCGATTTAGTTATTCGACACTAAAGCAATTCGAGACCCACTTATTAGGAAGTAGTTAAAAGAATTTCTATTACCTTCGTGATACTGTCAATCTTGTCCTATATTATCAAGGAGGGGACTTTAGATTGAAAGGCTTTTTGATGCCGATTAGGCTAGTGATAGAGACAAACAAAATCCACTTAAAGATATGTATTCATTCTAGAGTGGGAACTATCTTTTAGCCTAGTAAGAAACAAAGTTACATTGCTTTCTCTACAATGGAAGCTGATTATATCACTTGTTCGATTATTGTTCAAGTGGTGTAGCTGAAGCGATTCTTGAGTCGACTCAAGGTTCTAACTGATACTCATAAGGCTATTCAGATTTGTTTTGCTAAAGAGATTCTTGAGTTGACTCAAGGTTTCAACTGGTACTCATAAGGCTATTCAGGTATGTTCTAATAGCATGGCAGCATTATAGTATGCTAAGGATTCAAAATATCATGGTAGAATGAAGCATATTGATACAAGATATTACTACATTGGAAACATGGATAAGCAAAGAGAAATCACCCTTCAACACATCTCTACTAATAGAATGGTGGCCAATCCATTGACTAAGCCTATTGCTAGAGATGTATTCTAGACCTATGTAAGAAGTTTGGGTCTTTGTAGAGTTTAAGTAAAAAGGATTGTATTTTGAATATTATTAAAATAAAATATTTATTTATTTTTCCTTTTATGATGTGTTTCATAAATATAATAGCATAAAGTTTATAGGTGTATGAATGCCATAGCCCACTCACATATATGATTTTCTTGGTACTTTTGTGGTGAATAGAATGAGGCAAGACTGATCATAATTGATATTTAAGTAGTGACATTATGAAAAGATGCATGTGTTGCGTGAAATATGAAAGGTGCATGTGTTGCATAATAAGTTGCATAACTTGTAGGAAATGTTGCCTTGATTGGAATTGAGATAAGACTCAAAAGAGTCAGATATAAAGTATGTTATTAGATTCATAAATCTATATAGAGCCTAATAAAGCCGAACATGACCATATGTGTGAGTACTCAAGTTGGACATTTTTTAATTTTTGAGCTTAAGTTCCTACGGAATTTGAGATTGATATGGTCTATTAAGTGGAAGCTTCGTCACAACATGCACTCTGTATTGCATGTACTAAAGTTGACCTTCTAAGGGGTGACACGATAAATTAGCCTTAACAATTATAATGTGTCCTCAATTTTGAAACTATATCATGAATTAGAGTTCAAGATAATTTCCTTTGCATTATCATCCTGAGCCATGAAAAATGCAACTATATGAGAAATATTAGAAAGTTAATTGGACAAAAGTGGACTGATATAAGTTTTCAAAGAAGATAGTTTAATAATACATCTTGAGTTTGTGATTCATCGCTTGAATGATTATATGCAGTTTCAAATTTTGAGTATTATTCAGAGATAAATTTTTGAGAGATTGAGAGTATTTAATTTGATGTGATTAAATTATTTGGGACATAAATAAAATTGAATTGATAGTATGCTGCATTAGTTAAATGATAACTTAATGTAACACTTTCACTATAGGTGTTTCGTTAGATTGGACGCTCCAATATCTTTATGAGGTTAGAAGTACACGTGAGGTTGATAATTCTGTCTTTTATGAATTAGCCGGAGGTTGTTGACTATTAGCCTGGTATTCTATGCTAGGCCTTACATCGACAATGAAGCATGGGCAGGGCATGACCCTTCTCATTTGTCATGGTTTGAGAAGGATAAAGGGCATTCATTGTTTCGAACTAAAGATTAAAGGACTAAGATTAAAGGACTATTCATTCCTTTCATTCTCTTACCTTTCTCTCTCTCTCCTCTTAACCCATTGACTAAGATTATTTCTTCCCCTATTAATGGTGGGGATCTTGCATTTGGAGTCTGGACAATGGTGCGCTGAGGTGTGGCACATGGTGCTCAATCGGCTCATGGGATTATTTTAGCCGTCCCGATATTTAATAGTTCGGGAAACCTTTCAATATGACTCACGCGCGAGAGCATCTTCTGCCATTGCTGAATACTGTTTCTTTTTCGTTCAACAAAGATGCTCGTAATATCTTATATTATAATAATTTCAAATTTTAAATTTCACATAAACCGAATTGCAAAACAAACTCAAGCCAATCCTATTAAAATTAATCAAAATAAAAATTAGCATCATTAATAATATTTAATTTAGTTAGAAATCAATATGTGTGCGTCTGTAATGACCAAACGATGACATCATTCAGAATTTTCCGTGGTGGCCGCCTGTGATTCATGATTTATTTTCCATAGCATCACAGTCATCTATATATATATATATATATATATATATATATATATATATATGGATGCAATACTTTTTAAGGATAAAGTAAAAGAAATAACAGCTTCAAAAGTCATCATAGAAATTTGAGATGCACGTACATCCCGAAGAAAACGTAATCTGATAATAAAGGATCTAAGCACGTACAATAGCATTCATCGTAATTTATTACCTGCAAAAGACAGCAGTTGTAAAAAATCTTGCATGGACCAATAACGTTGAAAACGTGATGATTTTCTAACTTCAAAATGTTATACGATAAGAGTAGCTGGATATGTCGGTGAATAAAATTATGTGCTATGTTACTTAATTGCTTCATCTAACGTCAGAACGAAGTTTGATATTGTCGCATCTCGCCGAGGGCACCAAACACATGTAGAATATATATATATAGCATGATTAGGATTTTCAGTATCGAGAGATCTTAGTTTAGATATGGAGCTGGGAAAGGACTCAAACTTTTGGCAAAGGACCCAAAACATGGAGTTCTGTATCATAAACAGAAACAAGATGTAGATCTTTAAGTATTGTAAAGAAGTACACATGTTGGGAGGTAGACTATGGAGTTGATTAATCCTCATCAGGACATCCCAAGATTCAGTATATACCATTGATCACACCAAGTTTGTATGCCATCGCCTAATGAATGCATGAGATCCTAATGTAGAGATCATCCTTCACCTTCCTTTTTTGTGAAAAAAAAAAAACTTACTTTGGCCCAGTTTGGAGGTGAGTGACACATCTGGATGCAATATTTTAGTTTCTCTCCTTAAACAAATTCTTTAAAAATGAAGCACGTGCTAAGACCAAAGAAAAGTTTATCATACCTAACCACTAACATATATCCATGAGGAATTGGAATTTTTATCATTAGATGGGACTCCATCTATCCAAAGTGGGAGACATGAATAGATGGACTTCGGATCTTAAAAGATGTGGAGTGAGGTAGTCCTTGAAAAACTCTCTGCGTGTATCTGGGATGCTAATTCCACTAAGTGGAGTTTGGTGTCTCGACAAAAAGTGGTGGTTATTGCTAGATGCAAAACAAGCTTTTCCGAGGCCATACGTTATCCATGGCAAAAGTTGTGAAGGACGCATAACAGTAATGATGTTCTTGTTGATAAATTTAGAATAGATCTAGCTCTTTTTTTTTTTTTTTTTTGCGCTGCCATCCTGGTGCAAAAGTCTGAAAGCTAGATGCATTACTCGCAGTGGTGGGGAGACGGGATTTCACGGAAGAGAAGGCATCTGATTGTCAGTGAATAATATTAGTTAATTTTAATTAATATATTTTCCATGGATTTTACAAAGTGCATATGATAATCTATAAGCATGGGTAGAAATAATTTTAAACTAGAATATAGAGAGAGAGAGAGATAATCAAAAATTAAAAGAACGTTGTCATATCTCCATCTAGCTATCCAGGTCATGGCAGACGACTACATACCTCATGGGATTGAACCTACAAAATACCTCAGGCCTATCTAAAAATCACAGATATTTCATGCATATATATGCCATCAAAAGTAAACAACAGGCATAATGATAAGCAAAGATTTTCAATACTAATAAATTTTCAATTCATAATAATCTATCGAACTATAAGATTATAGTATTCAAAGTATAAGTCAGAGTATAATGTAATAGTTCCGTCTTCTATTAGTTTAAACTGAAAAATAATAAATTTTTTTTTTTTTTTTTGGCCTTTAGCACTAACAGATGAGATTTGTTGGGGAGGAACTCAGTAGATCAAAATCTTCAACACAAGAAGCTTCTCTTTGATTGAAAACTTGGCCTAAGAAGTCAATAATGTAGCCGATCGAATTGCTTCAATAATCTAGCCTAAGAATCAGCCGCTTTTTCTTGCCTTGCCTTGATAGTCCTACACTCAATCAAATGCATGAGAGGATCCAGCGTTTCCATTGAAAAAACTTTTCGGTGCCCAAATCAGCAATAAGAACTAAGACAAAGTAGCAGAATAAGTGAATAAGAAAAAAAAGGAGAGAGAGAAAGGGGGCCTTAAGTAGTGTACAATTGAGGTCTTGGCCGGTATAAGTAGTGCGTTAACTATGTTGACCATAGGTTGGGCATTTTGATAATGAGTAGCCCATGAACATTTCTTGATCTTGATGAATTAGATCAACTCTTGAAGTAGCTTAGGTAGTTAAAAAGTAATCTTAGTCAATTAGATTTAGCCAATTAGGATTTAGTTTATGAATTTAGGATCTTTCTTACTTATTGACTTAGTCAACCATTTATCATATTTCCCCACTTGTCATCATATTTTGCCATTTGTCTTTATATTATGAATTTGATAATTTTATTCTCATCATTTGCCCCATACTTTTGAGGATTTGAGCTTAACCTTTAGGCTTAAATCATAAAAGTAACTAATATTTAAGATCTACCAACAACCTTATTTCTTTGATTCTTATCCAAGGTTACCAGATTAGCTTCTTCGGTAGGGATTATTCTCTCACAATAGGTGGGTTAAATGGATACCTATTATGTATATTCTTTGGGTACTAAATAAGTTTATTTTTGTTTAGTAAATATTGCTAGAATTATATGTCAAATATTTTTTATTATATGTCAAATATTTTTCTATTGAGCGTTATTATTCTTTGGTTGTAATATAGGCATTCCTTAGCTTTTCACCTTATCATATTTTATTGATATCCTTTGGTATTTTGAGTCTTATCCTATTTAGTCATTCTTCTTTGGCTTTTTGAGCCTTTTTGACTAATCTTATTTGGCTTTTCAAGCCTTTTCTTCTTCTTCTTCTTCTCCTGAAGATATATCTTAAAATAAATACTTTGATTTTCATTTTTTGAACTTTAAGCATTTATTTTATTAAATTTTATTATATCAAAAAATTTAATATTTATTAAATCTAAAATTTTAATTATTTGCTGCTCATAAACGATTACCATCCTTTTGACTTTGGAGCCGATTATTATGAGAGAGTCAGCTCATTATGGATATTTTATCTCCAAGATTTTGACACATGGCAAGATCCTATGATTTACTTTCAATAATAAGTATGATTATTTTCTCTCTCTTCCTATCTATAAAATGTAGGCATGCCATTTTCACCTTTGCTTGCAATTTTCCGATTACACAGTCATTATGGATATTTTATCTCCAAAATTTTGACACATGGCAAGATCCTATGATTTACTTTCAATGATAATTATGATTATTTTCTCTCTCTTCCTATCTATAAAACGTAGGCATACCATTTTCACCTTTGTTTTCCATTTTCTCTCTCTTCCTATGATTTACTTTCAAAAGTTTCATATTCTTAAGTAAATTTTTTTTAGTGCCAAAAAGAAATTGGACCTAACTTTCGATTCCTCTACATAGCACTTCAAATTATATGATGATGCTTTAAAGGGTGGTCTTAGGTTTTTCATATCTCTTTCACATTAGCCGACTGGCTAGTTATTTTAACGTAGCATCAACTCAACTCCTCCCAAACTTATGGAGGCTATTGGTCTATCTTTTGTTAAGTTTTTTTCTAGTAAGCATCCCATTCTTTATTCTTCTATTTGGATATTTTTTCATCTTAAAGGAACACCCTCTAGAGGTTGGTTTGTTGCATTTTTCTACTTAGCATGGGTAGAAAATTTTTAAGGGAAGCCCTTCTTCTATCCATGAATGGAATAATCATTTTTTGTGTGTGGCTAAGATCAGTAAGACCTAGACTTTTAAATTGAGCTGGCAATAGCCCAATGCCAAAGCATATAAGACCCTTCTTTTTTCTACTACTAAAGAAGAGGTAGTCATTAAAGAAAATCTAATGAAGATGGAAGTGCTCCTTTCAGAGGAAATATTAATCTAAGCTAGGTTGAGCCCAGTTTCTTTATGTGAGTCCAATATCTGATCTAACATACTTGTATGTTTTTTATTTGCTTTTTCTATTGATTAGTTCTAATCATAGTTTGTTATTTTTTATAAAAATGTTAAATATTTGAGAAATTAAGAAAGGAGGCTTAGAAGAAGAAGCGGCCTGAATACAAGAAAAGGACCAAAGGAACTTCCTTGACAAGAATTACTAATGCTAAGGAAGAAGTTGGTTCGATAGAAGTTCAGACTACTAAAGAAGTGGGTGGTGTTGGAAATTGTGGTCTAAAAGACATAATTTTTCTATGATGATTGACATCAGATGATATATAATAAATGATTTGATATTTGCATCCTATATACTTTTGTATGTAATTCTCCTGAAAGGTCTATGAATGTTAGAAATAATGATTTTGAGTGCTCGAGATGCTTCACACATGAGTACAAAAGACACGATATCATTTTATTACATTCGAAATACAATTGTCACAATTTTAATAAAGTTAGGCGCTTTATTATGAGAAATTGAAGTATACGTAATTTTCAATTGGGGAAATAGTTTGTCTTGACTATTTGAGAGAAATTCTCGAATTAGTATACTAGTACGCATATTGCGTATTGACGGACTTACATGAGAATAAATTTTAGAAATGTACTATCATGAAATTTAACTCATCGCTATGAGAGTACGATTGTTCTTAAGCTTGAGCAAGTCACTGAACTCAGACTTATAGTGTATATGCTTTGATTCACCAAATGAGCAAAATTCATAAATGATTGATACTCTGTGGGTTGGGCATATGCCACTAGGGTCTAAGAACATACTCGCAATATAGTCATTCATGTACTTTCCATGAGAAAGTAATAACACTCCCTTGAGAGGTTCAAATTAATCTATCTTAAAACTATGCATAGTGATCTTTATAGATCGAGTGTAGACATGATCAATCGATGGGTTGATTCATGACACTCAGTGGATGGATATGAGGGAACCTAGAGCTCAAGGTGTTAGATGGATATTGGACAAGTGATAGTACACAAATTACTTGATGCCAATATTCGAGTATCGCATGAAGGAACCATTTGCGTATCGATCTCATAGGTCAGGGATGGGATTGTCTTATATGACAATTTATTTTATCTCGACGTAAATATCGCGCATATCCTGGAGTGCAGTTGTGATTTTCTGGTGGAAATAAATCATGACTAAAAATATTGTCCTGAGTCATAGGGAATGGCAGTGTAAGGACAATATTCTTAGGAGCTAGGTTATATGTGTCCCGCGAAGTCCAAGGTGTAGACCATAAAAGGAAACTCGCTCCTAAATTTTAAGAATTTATTTTTAAATTTTAGGTGATGCGATGAGCAAGTAATGCCGCCTAATATTGTGTTTATTTTTTTGAAAATTCGGAGAAAAGTTTCTTAATGAAACTAAACTTTGTAACATGGATCCGTGACCAAAGTGGAGGCCATGGGTGGTTTGAGGACTTTGGGTTTAGGCTCTATGGGCCTTGGTCCCAATGAGCCTTTAGACCAGCGGGCCTATTGTAAGTTGGGCATGATGTTCTGAGATCAGGCGCAGAAGAGACAACATATTTTTTTATGAAGCGATGTCTTCTTCGCGCATCTTTGGATGATGATGAGAAATGTCTCTCCCGTATGGACGCGACGCTTTCTTCGATTAGAGTATTGCTTCCCATTTATAAATAGCGAGCACCATGATCAAAGAAAGTAAAGAGAAAAATCTTTTTTTTTCATTTTTCATCCGCTCGTCTTTATCTGTTTCTTAAGAACAGTAAAGACAGAGAGATTCAGAAGAGAGAAACACAAAAGAATTCGGCTGATTTTTATTCACCAAAAAAATCCTTGCTTATTTCCTTGGCCATACCCCTTGCTCATTCAGGGAGGTGAGGACTAAAGATTATCCCGTTTATTCCTAAAAAGAAATCAGCGATCTCAGAGAGCTTCTCCACTGAGTCTCCGGTGCAGAAGCCTTCATGCAAAGGAGTCTTTACGCAGCAGAAATCTTTAGCAAAAAGGTACGCAATCATTTTCTCTAATCAAGTAATGATTGCCATGATTGTTCAGGTTATTGGTATCGCTTCCGCATCAATCAGATTTAATATTTTAATTCATGCTTATCTTTTTTATGATAAGAGTTTTGATTGGATTATTCTGATCATGGGGATCTCACTGGAGATCAGAACCTCCAACTCGTTTTATCCAAAGTTAAAGATAACCATAGCAAAAATTTAAAATTCTTAACTTATCCGATCATTAGCAATCCCATCTATCCATCCAACAAAAAATGGTATCAGAGTGTTGGTTTGGATAATAAGTAATCTATATGGACGCCTCCTCTATTCGGGGAAGATGAAAAATATTAAAATAGGCCGTAGATCTTTCTTCCATCCATTTTTTTCTCCCTACTTCCTGGAACGTCCGGACTCGATGAAGAGGGACGTGATGAAGAGGGACGTTTCGACTCCTAGTGTCCGGGAGCGAGTTCCTCCCTTCTTCCTGAAACGGAAGCGAGTTCCTTCCTTCTTCCTGTAACGGAAGGAATACAGACCGGCTCCCTTCTTCCGTGGACTCCATGCGTTTTCTTCCAAAAGACTTCTTGGGGATTGGACGATGGGGAACCAGATTGAATGATTGGGACTCCATGTGGAAGGGAAGAAGAAGCCAGACGTTTTTCCTCCCTCACCTTGACCCGACATAAAGCTGGACGTTCGTGGACAGGAATTCGTCCGGCTGGGTGAAAGAGAGGAATACGTGGATGGTTTTGTCGCTTGGAGTTCCGGTGCATGGAGGAGTTCCGTGCAAAGGAAGACATAAAGGCTGGTTGAAGACTTTTCCTCCCAGACTTTGGTGGCGATTACAAGCATCCACTAAAGCAATGAGAAGACGATTGGCCTCCTTCTGTTTGGACCATTTAATGCCAGAAACGGAAGCAACGTTCCTTAATTCTTCCATTCGATGATTCCTTGTTTGGCCCATCTATTGCCAGTAACAAAGAAGGAACAGAAAGAAGGATGCCTCCCTTCTTCCGTCCGAACACCACGTGAGAGAAAGAGCTATTTAGTTGGAAGAGAGTTTTGAATGAGGCATTTAAGAATGGAAATACATGGTAGTGGTGATTACAAGGAAGTAACGCCAGCCCTCCTAAGCCCACATGAGACCAATATTATTAGGATATTTATTTTCCCTTGACCAAAGCATCCTGTTAATTAGAAAGGGATGGCCAAGATGATTATGGTTCCGGGATGCCTCTGCCATTTGTGCTAGCACAACAATTTATTATTATTATCTTTTTATTGCTTATGTGTATTGCATGCATGTTTTATTGGCATGGTATCACTCATTAGAATATTATGAGTTAAATGTAATTAAATGATTAAAGGACCCTAAATTGACATGATTGAATAGATAGGAAACCAAAGCACCTATGACAATGATTACATAATTGGTTAAGTGATTAAAGGTATGTCCAAGGCCATTTGGACATAAGGTGAATCACAAATTATACAAAACTTAATTAACAAATTATCAAGTGTGTGAGGGTAACATGTAACCCGCGGCTTCCCAAAAAGGTTGATTCACGCTATGATGCATGTGCTTACTCATGTCACATGCGTGACCCCCATTAGGGATGGAGTACATACATCAGCTATAGTGGAAGAATTTTTAATAAAATATTTAATTCTTTGTTGCATATGATATACTTACTCGTGTCACATGCGTGACCCCCATTAGGGATGGGGTATGCCATTAGTTTGCATAGTTCTTAGAATTAAATGAATAATCTAGGGTATCCTATTTGAACACTTACTCATATCACATGCGTGACCCCCATTAGGGATGGAGTTTTCAAACTTGTTAATCCCAGAAGATTAAACCTTGGTTAACACTTGACCTATAATGATAGGAGCCAAAAAAAAAAGCCAAAAAAACCTAAGCAGTGATCATAACCAAGTAAGGTTGTTAGATCAGCACTTGGGGACTATGACCAGGTGGGACTTGGGTTGACTCATTTTTATGGAGGTCAATACACTGTTACATTGAGACTATAGATTTTTTTTAAGTTTTTGCTACTTAGTAATCTTAATGTTAAAAGTGTTAGGAAGCGCAGAATACCCCCAAGATCACGGCTATAGCGTATATGAGTAATACAAAAAACTTTTACCATTCTAATCTATGAGTATAAGATCATACTTTCAGATTTGAACTTTGGAACACTTTGATTCGATTGCTCGACCTCAACCTTTTAGCCTTCCGCTGTATTTCCGAAAATACCTTTCTTTTCTCACAAGATGGTGGGATCTCTCGACCGGCCTAGGGTTTCTTGTTTTTCTTTTTCCTCAAAAACGTTAACCCTAGCAATCAACTGAGAGGATATTTATAGGGCTACAACAGGGATCAATAAGCAAATATGAAAAGGACATCCTACGTAATTAAATCTCCCAATCCTACCCTGGGTTAGGATTCAATTACGTAAATTACAATTCATTCCACTAAAGAATTATAATTATACTCCTAATCATATTCGAATTTATATTTTCGAGCCTTAATATTAAATACTTATTATCTTCCCACGTTAAGATTACAGATATCCACCAATTAAATTTAATTACTGATAATATAATTTAATTGGCTGTTATTATCCTTGAGACTTATCCACTTAACTTATTTGATGTATCGGATTCAAAATCCACTTGCAAGATTTGATACAATTAAAACTTATAAGCTTTCTCAAGGGGATATCATCAATCCAAATTAACAGGACGTAGATTCCTTCAACTATTAATATTCACCATATATATAATGTTATTGCCCAACCCACTGAGTTTATTGACTCATATAGAATCTCACTCTATGTGTAATCAAAGCAATAATCACTACATACACGTGTCTAGAAATAGAATTCAGATTAAGAGCATAAGTAATCATAATATTCATGAGTTTTAAATTATTTTATAAAGTCAGAATAAAATAATTAACTCAACTGGGTCCTGTTCAATACACACAAAGTGTACTAGCACAAATAGTTAGAATAAACCATTCCCCATAATCAAGATAGACCTACTAAAAATTTGTGCTACAGTTCTACTGATGGTGTGTCCAATTCCATCTAAAACTGTGAACAATAAACTTGTATTCCAAAAAACGATGATCTAGCCTTCTGTGTGTAAGCCGTACTCTACACACTAGATCAAATACTCTTTATAAATACTAGACACATGCACATATATAGTAAATGACACACATTGCTCAAAATGAATTCTCATTAAAATGTAAAGATATAACATAAAGCATATCTTTTAGTCTATATCTCTATCAATCTCCCACTTAGACTCAAAGCAATGTTTGTACATATCTAACTCCCATGCCCTCTACATGTCTATCAAAAACTTTCGAAGTTAAACTCTTTGTAAAAGGGTCTACCAGGTTGTCCTCAGATGTAACCTTGGTCACCAGCACGTCACCTCTTTGCACGATGTCACGTATCAGGTGATACTTACGCTCAATGTGTTTAGATTTCTTATGAGTCCTGGGTTCCTTCGAATTAGCAACTGTTCCACTATTATCACAATAAAGTGTAATAGGTAATTGCACTGAAGGTATCACACTAAGATCCAAAAGAAAGTTTCTTAGCCAAACAGCCTTTTGCAGCCTCAGATGCATCCACATACTCAGCTTCCATGGTAGAGTCAACAACACAAGTCTGCTTCACACTTCTCCAACTAATAGCTCCACCACCCAAAGTGAACACATATCCCGAGGTTGATTTCCTAGATTCATTATCTGATTGGAAGTCCAAATCTGTATATCCTATAGGCACAAGACTATCTACTTGGTAAACTAACATAATCTTTAGTCCTTTTCAGGTACTTAATTATATGTTTTACTGCAGTCCAATGTTCTCGCCCAGGGTTAGACTGAAATCTGCTAACCATGCCTACGACAAAACAGATATCAGGTCTAGTACATAGCATAGCATACATTAGGCTTCCTACTGCAGAAGCATAAGGAACTGCCTTCATACTTTCTATCTCTTTAGGTGTCTTAGGACACTGATCCTTAGATAGAGAAATTCCATGCCTGAAAGGAAGAAATCCTTTCTTGGAATTATGCATACCAAAACGGGTGAGAATTTTATCGATATAAGTGGCTTGAGATAAGCATATCATCCTTTGCTTACGATCTCGCAAAAGCTTGATCCCTAGGATGTGACTTGCTTCTCCCAAGTCCTTCATATCAAATTGTCCAGATAACCATACCTTGACCGAAGATAACACTCCCATATCATTTCCAATAAGTAAGATGTCATCCACATATAGCACCAGAAATACCAAAGCTTTTCCATCACGCTTCTTGTACACACATGACTCGTCAGGACTTTGATCAAAACCATAAGATTTAATAGCTTGATCAAAACGAGTATTCCAAGATCTAGATGCCTGCTTAAGCCCATAAATGGACCTCTTAAGCTTGCACACCAAGTGCTCCTGGCCTTTTACTATAAAACTGTCTGGTTGCATTATGTAAATGCACTCGTCAAGATTTCCATTAAGGAAAGCTATCTTGACATCTATTTGCCAAACTTCGTAATCGAAATGAGCTGCAATGGATAAGAGAATCTGGATAGACTTAAGCATACTGGTGAAAAGGTTTCCTCAGTTGATCCCTTCTTTTTGAGTAAAACCTTTTGCAACTAGCCTAGCCTTGAAGATTTCCACCTTCCCGTCTGCTCCTCTCTTCTTCTTATAGATCCACTTGCATCCGATGGGTTTTACTCCCTCGAGTGGTTCTACAAGATCCCAGACCTGATTAAAGTGCATAGACTCTATCTCTGATTTCATAGCATTTTGCCAAAGAGTTGCATCTTTATCCTGTAATGCTTCATTGTAGCTACTGGGTTCAGTATCCAGTTCATCAGAGATTCTGTCATATGACTCTCCAAGGAACATATACCGTTTAGGTGTATTTACAACCCTCCCACTACACGAGGCACAACCTGATTGTATGTGCTTGTAGTAATACGATCCATCAACCTGCACTGGTTCTGAAACTGGTGCATTAATGGTATCCTTTTGTATCAGTTCAGGGTCAGTTCGTGTTACTATACTTCTCCCACTATGAATAGTTATTGGAAAGTTTGGGAACCTACTTTCTTGTGGTGTTTCTGCTTGTACTATTGGTATTAAAGGAGCCAATCTAGTTTTATCGCCTCTCAACTCTTCTAGAGCAATTTTACTTCTGGGTTTGTGGTCTATAATATAGTCCTCCTCCAAGAATCGGGCATTGGTGCTAACAATGACCTTATGATCCTTAGGACAATAAAATAAACCACCTTTTGTTCCTTTAGGATATCCAACAAAGAAGCATACATCTGTCCTTGATTCCAACTTATCTGGTTTACCTTTTAGTACATCTGCTGGACAACCCCAAACCCGAACATGTCTTAGACTAGGCTTGCGCCCAGTCCACAGTTCTGTGGATGTCTTAGGTAATGACTTAAATGGTACCAAGTTAAGAATATATGCAGCTGTCTCTAATGCATATACTCAAAATGAAAGAGGTAAGTCTGAATAACTCATCATAGATCTAACCATATCCATAAGAGTCCTATTCCTTCTTTCAGCTACACCATTCTGTTGTGGCGTACTAGGTGCAGACAACTGGGATTCAATCCCAGCATCTAATAAGTAATCCGTGAACTCCCCTAAGAGGTACTCGCCACCACGATCGGATCGTAGTGTCTTGATATTTTTACCATGATGGTTCTCCGTTTCTGCCTTAAAAATTTTAAATTTTTCAAAGCATTCAGACTTACGGCGCATCAGATAAATATACCCATATCTTGAGTAATCATCAATAAAAGTGACAAAGTACTCAAAACCACCTCTAGCTTGGATGTTCACTGGGCCACACAAATCAGAGTGAACCAATTCTAATATCTCCTTAGCTCTATTGCCTTTGGCCGAGAATGGCCGCTTGGTCATTTTTCCTTCTAAGCAAGATTCATAGACCGGTAGTGCCTTTACTTCCAATGAACCTAATGGTCCATCTTGAACTAGTCTAGAAATCCGTCTTAGATTTATATGACCCAGGCGCAAGTGCCAAAGATAAGTTTGATTCATTTAGAAGGATGTTTTCTCTTACATGGTCTATTATTGTTATTCACTTCATTTAGTTGCACAGTAGGAGAAACATGATTAATAATATAAAGACCATCCACCAATGTACCATAATAGATAAAATGTTTATTTTTCTTAATAACAATGGAGTCATTAAAATAAACTGAATATCCATCATCAATCAACTTAGAAACTAAAATTAAATTCCTTCTAATTGAAGGTACAAAAAAATAGTCTTTTAATATTAAAATTCTATTTCTACTAAAAGAAAAGCTAAAATCTCCTACTGCAACTACTGACACTCTCGTGCCATCTCCCAGAAATATATAAATCTCCATCACTTAGCTACCAGGTCTGCTGGAACCCCTGCAAAGAATTACAAACATGATTAGTGGCTCCCGTATCTACACACCAGCCACTGGTAGATAACAACACTAAACAAGTTTCAACTACAAGTGAATGAGATATACCTCTAGCCTATTTCCTGGCAAGCCAAACTGGACATTGCTGCTTCCAGTGACCTGGCTGCTTGCAGACGAAGCACTTTTCCTTCTTTTTTATTTCCCCATTGGGCTGTGGGGCCTGATGCTGTTTCTTTTTCTGAACCTTTTTCTTCTTCTTAGCATGAGACTTCGAAGAAGAACCTTTTTCAGTAACCATAGCAACTGCAGGCTTCTTAACGAAACTCTCTATTACCTGAAGTTCTTTAAGTAGCTCTGCCAGTGAAAAATTCATTTTGTTCATGGTGTAATTTAGGCAGAACTGCTTAAAAGAATCATGTAGGGACTGGAGAATGATATCAACCTGGGTTTCCCCATCCATCTCCGCTCCAAGGATCTTCAGTTCATTCAGAAGACTAATCATCTTTAGAACATGATCCCTGACAGGAGTTCATTCAGCCATATTAGTGTTCATCAGTTCTTTCATCACAGTCTGCCTAGCTGCACGACTCTGATCCCCAAATATTTCTTTGAGGTTGAACATCATGTCATAGGCAGAGGGCATAGATTGATGCTGATGTTGTAGAACATTTGATATAGATGCCAATATGTAACACCGTGCCATCTCATCAGTCTTAACCCACTTACGGTAAGCTTGGGACTCCTCATCTGAAGCCCCTTCATCGGGCTCTGCGGGAAATCTGAGTGAGCACATACTTGTACCCTTCTGCAGTTAATACTATATCCAGGTTTCTTTTCCAATCAATGTAATTAGGACCAGTTAATTTGTTTTCTTTGAGTATCACAGCAAGTGGATTGAAAGAAGAAAATTTAATCCTGAGAATCATTCATACATCAAATAAGATATAATGAGCAATAAACTTTAAATTCAAAATTATAAGTAGGGCCCCTCAACCACTACATAATAAAAGAATTTGCCAGCAGCCTAGTACACTTTGAATAGTATGCCTCGATGGGAGGACGTCTACTACTCATCATTTATCTAGATAGATAAAACCTATTAATTTTACTATCTAGGTAAAAGGTAACATACCAAGTAAAATTAATTAGCTGGCTAACTTTGGTCATATAAATATTTGTAGTGACTCCAATGGGGAGGATACCAATATTTATACCTAAGTGTATACCATCACTCAATGCTAGATCCATTGTCCCATGGTGGATCCCTCAGATCGAGAGGTAATCCAACATTAACAACTACTAGGGATTATTCTTGGTGAGCTGGCAATCAATTTCATCCTATGGGGAGGAAAGCACTAATGCTAACACATGAAATTAACTACCTCACCAATAAACAAGTGATGGGATCATGGGATTTAAATGTGATTAATTCCCTCTCCCACTTAGTTATTTAAACAATATTTTGAGGTTTATAAAACTTGTGTTTGATTATCTTATAAATTCAAAACACAAACAGCAAGTGATTATCCAATTAACCATGTTCTCCTAGTTATAGACATAAGAACAAAAGAATAAATAATCAAGCAAGTATGCAACATAACCAATATAAACAAGATAAATAAAATCCATGTTATTATGGTCAAAATTTTCCACGCAGATGAAGATTCCTGTTGCACCATGATTCCTACTTTGCTCGATGATTTTCCGCTTCGCATACGGGGTTAGGACAATTCAAAACTAAAGATTATCCCGTTTATTCCTAAAAAGAAATCAGTGATCTCAGAGAGCTTCTCCACTGAGTCTCCGGTGCAAAAGCCTTTACGCAAAGGAGTCTTCATGCACGGACGTTTTCTTATTCACGAAAATCCAGCAGAAATCTTTAGCAAAAAGGTACGCAATCATTTTTTCTAATCAAGTAATAATTGCCATGATTATTCAGATTATTGGTATCGCTTCGCATCAATTGGATTTAATATTTTAATCCACGCTTATCTTTTTTATGATAAGAGGTTTAATCGGATTATTCTGATCACATGGATCTCACTGGAGATCAGAACCTCCAACTCGTTTTATCCAAAGTTAAAGATAACCATAGCAAAAATTTAAAATTCTTAACTTATCCGATCATTAGCAATCCCATCTATCCATCCAACAAAAAATGGTATCAGAGCGGTGGTTTGGATAATAAGTAATCTACATGGACGCCTCCTCTCTTTGGGAAAGATGAAAAATATTAAAATAGGCCGTAGATCTTTCTTCCGTCCATTTTTTTCTCCCTACTTCCTAGAACGTCCGGACTCGATAAAGAGGGACGTTTTGACTCCTAGCGTCCGGAAGCGAGTTCTTTCCTTCTTCTTGTAACGGAAGGAATACAGACCGGCTCCCTTCTTCTATGGACTCCATGCGTTTTCTTCCAAAAGACTTCTTGGGAATTGGATGATGGGGAACCATATTGAATGATTGGGACTCCATGTGGAAGGGAAGAAGAAGCCAGACGTTTTTCCTCCCTCACCTTGACCCGACATAAAGCTGTTCGGCTGAGTGGAAGCGTCGTGGGACGTCCGTGGACAGGAATTCGTCTGGCTGGGTGAACGCTTGGAGTTCCGGTGCATGGAGGAGTTTAAGGAAGACGTAAAGGCTGGTTGAAGACTTTTCCTCCCAGACTTTGGTGGCGATTACAAGCATCCACTAAAGCAATGAGAAGACGATTGGCCTCCTTCTGTTTGGACCATTTAATGCCAGAAACGGAAGCAACGTTGGCCTTAATTCTTCCATTCGATGATTCCTTGTTTGGCCCGTAGCTATTTAGTTGGAAGAGAGTTTGAATGAGGCATTTAAGAATGGAAATACATGGTAGTGGTGATTACAAGGAAGTAACGCCAGCCCTCCTAAGCCCACATGAGACCAATATTATTAGGATATTTATTTTCCCTTGACCAAAGCATCCTGTTAATTAGAAAGGGATGGCCAAGATGATTATGGTTCCGGGATGCCTCTGCCATTTGTGCTAGCACAATAATTTATTATTATTTTTATTGCTTATGTGTGTTGCATGCATGTTTTATTGGCATGGTATCACTCATTAAATATTATGAGTTAAATGTAATTAAATGATTAAAGGACCCTAAATTGGCATGATTGAATAGATAGGAAACCAAAGCACCTATGACAATGATTACATAATTGGTTAAGTGATTAAAGGTATGTCCAAGGCCATTTGGACATAAGGTGAATCACAAATTATACAAAAACTTAATTAACAAATTATCAAGTGTGTGAGGGTAACATGTAACCCGCGGCTTCCCAAAAGGTTGATTCACGCTATGATGCATGTGCTTACTCGTGTCACATGCGTGACCCCCATTAGGGATGGAGTACATACATCAGCTATAGTGGAAGAATTTTTAATAAAATATTTAATTTTTTGTTGCATATGATATACTTACTCGTGTCACATGCGTGACCCCCATTAGGGATGGGGTATGCCATTAGTTTGCATAGTTCTAAGAATTAAATGAATAATCTAGGGTATCCTATTCGAACACTTACTCGTGTCACATGCGTGACCCCCATTAGGGATGGAGTTTTCAAACTTGTTAATCCCAGAAGATTAAACCTTGGTTAACACTTGACCTATAATGATAGGAGCCAAAAAAAAACCAAAAAAAACCAAAGCAGTGATCATAACCAAGTAAGGCTGTTAGATCAGCACTTGGGGACTATGACCAGGTGGGACTTGGGTTGACTCATTTTTATGGAGGTCAATACACTGTTACATTGAGACTGTAGATTTTTTTAAGTTTTTGCTACTTAGTAATCTTAATGTTAAAAGAAATATTATATATATGAGTAATACAAAAACTTTTACCGTTCTAATCTATGAGTAAAGATCTACCTTCAGATGAACAACACTTTGATTCGATTGCTCATCAACCTTTTAGCCTTCCGCGTATATACCTTCCTTCTCTCACAAGATGGTGGGATCTCTCGGCCGACCTCATGTTAACCCTAGCAACCAACTGAGAGGATATTTATAGGGCTACAACAGGGACCAATAGGCAAATATGAAAAGGACTTCCCATGTAATTAAATCTTCAATTCTATCCGGGTTAGGATTCAATTACGTAAATTACAATTCATTCCACTAAGAATTATAATTGTACTCCTAATCATATTCGAATTTATATTTTGAGCCTTAATATTAAATACTTATTATCTCCCCACGTTAAGATTACAGATATCCACCAATTAAATTTAATTACTGACAATATAATTTAATTGGTTGTTATTATCCTTGAGACTTATCTACTTAACTTATTTGATGTATCGGATTCAAAATCCACTTGCAAGATTTGATACAATCAAAACTTATAAGCTTTCTCAAGGGGATATCATCAATCTAAATTAACAGGACGTGGATTCCTTCAACTATTAATATTCACCATATATATATGTTATTGCCCAACCCACTGAGTTTATTGACTCATATAGAATCTCACTCTATGTGTAATCAAAGCAATAATCACTACATACACGTGTCTAGAAATAGAATTCAGATTAAGAGCATAAGTAATCATAATATTCATGAGTTTTAAATTATTTTATAAAGTCAGTATAAAATAATTAACTCAACTGGGTCCTGTTCAATACACACAAAGTGTACTAGCACAAATAGTTAGAATAAACCATTCCCCGTAATCAAGACAGACCTACTAAAAATTTGTGCTACAGTTCTACTGATGGTGTGTCCAATTCCATCTAAAACTGAACAATAAACTAGTATTCCAAAAGAACATGATCTAGTCTTTTGTGTGTAAGCCGTACTCTACACACTAGATCAAATACTCTTTGTAAATACTAGACACATGCACATATATATAGTAAATGGCACACATTGCTCAAAATGCTCATATCTTGGCTTCCTTAAGCCTGATGTGACAGCAGCTTCTATACTTAATCAAAAACTATTT
Organism: Calamus simplicifolius; assembly: GCA_900491605.1. NCBI lineage: Eukaryota > Viridiplantae > Streptophyta > Magnoliopsida > Arecales > Arecaceae > Calamus > Calamus simplicifolius. Next base: position 613,125 of record UESW01004645.1, on the reverse strand, counting down.
GAATTGGAAGAGAAATTTGGACATAGTACTCACTTCTGCTGGGTATAAGTATGTCCTAATAGATATCTGTCCTCAGTTGGGTCTCCAAGGCTGATGATGTGCTATATCTTGGCTTCCTTAAGCCAGTGCTACAGCAGCAACATCAAAACATCGGCTTATGCTCCAAGAGATGTTCGCTCATTCGAGCAGGGCTGCACGACAGAGTGCTATCAGGAAGCTGATCAATACTCGTATGGCTGAAGGTACCCCGGTCCGAGAGCATATGCTTAAAGTGATGGGCTACCTATATGAGGCCATCGATTTGGGTGCTGAGATCGATCAAGAGACTCAGATAGATATAGTGCTGGAAACCCTCTCAAGTTCATTTGATCAATTCAAGCTTAACTATTCAATGAACAAACTTGGCATGACCCTCCCAGAGCTCATGAAAGAGCTGCAATCAGCTGAGCAGATTCTAGGGAAGGAAAAGGCAGTTCACTTTACTAAGGCTTCTTCTTCTAAGCCCAAAAGGCCCAAAGGAAAGAAGAAGCAGCATCCTAAGGTAGCGGGTGGCAAGATCAAAAAGACAAAGACCGCTAAAGGAGCAGTAAAAGGGAGATGTTTTCACTGCAACCAGAAAGGGCACTGGAAGACAAACTGCCTAAAACTAATTGCCAAGAAGAATGCAACAGGTAATATTTTTGTTATTGAAACATGTTTAGTGGTGGATTCTACTGTATCCTGGATTGTAGACTCAGGAGCACTAATCACTTATGCAATTCATTGCAGGGGTTCCAGGTAACCAGGAAACTCAATAGAGGAGAGATATTGCTGAGGTTGGGGACAAGAGTAAAAGTGGGAGCTACTAGTATTGGTAGAGTTAGTTTATCTTTTGGATGTAACAAAAAACTTGTATTGGATGATTGCTTATATGTACCAGACATTAAAGAAATTTGTAGAGGATCAAGATTAGGAAATTTATATTATGTACATCCAATAACTCCCACATCCAATGACACTGAAATAGTGCATACTGTCTCAAATAAGAGAAAAGCTGAACACAATGAAGAAACACTTTGGCATTTAAGACTAGGTCACATAAACCTTAATAGGATTAAAAGGCTTATCCAGGATGGATCCTTGGGTCCATTGGATATGGATAAAATGCCTCAGTGCAAATCCTGTTTGGAAGGAAAAATGACTAGAAGGTCTTTTAAGACCAAAGGCCTTAGGGCCTCTAATTTACTGGACTTGGTGCACACTGATGTATGCGGACCAATGACGGTACAAGCCCGAGGAGGTTTTGAGTATTTCATTACTTTTACTGATGATTACTCAAGATATGGATACGTTTATCTGATGCGACATAAGTCTGAAGCTTTTACAAAGTTTAAGCAGTTCAAGGCTGAAGTTGAGAATCAGTTGGAAAACGAATCAAAGCTGTTAGATCAGATCGTGGAGGTGAATACCTTCTTGAAGAATATAAACAGTTCCTCATTGACAATGGCATTGTTTCTCAACTTACTGCTCCTAGAACACCATAATAGAATGGGGTAGCAGAAAGGAGAAATAGAACTCTACTTGAGATGGTAAGATGCATGATGTGTCATACAAGTTTACCAGAATCCTTTTGGGGATATGCTCTAGAAACGGCAGCATATATTTTGAATTTAGTCCCATCTAAGTCAGTACCCAAGACTCCCTATGAGATGTGGACTGGACGTAAGTCCAATCCAAGGTACCTCAAAGTATGGGGATGTCCTGCTTATGTATTGACTAAAAAGACGTCTAAATTCGGACCAAGATCTATACTTTGCTACTGGGTTGGTTTCCCAAAAGGAACTATAGGCGGCTACTTCTATAATCCTGAGAGTCGAAATGTGTTCGTTAGCACGAATGCTAGATTATTGGAAGATGATTGTATTAGTACCGCTGATCCTAAAAAGGTGGTTCTACAAGAACATACACCTGAGGGATCATCTTTCAATTCAAGACATAATGATAAGGATGAAACACCTATTGTCGAACCAGTATTAGATGCCACAACCGTGGTTCGTCGCAGTGGGAGGATTTTGAGACCACTAAACATGTTCTTTAGATAATCCTATGTGGCGATCTCCAATGAACAAGAATCGAATCCCACTAGTTACGATGAAGCTATCACGGATGTAGATGCAGACCAATGGCACAAGGCTATGGAATCAGAAATGGAATCTATGTACTCGAATGAAGTTTGGGATATTGTAGATGCACCGGCTGGGATCAAACCCATTGGGTGCAAGTGGATCTACAAGAGAAAGAGAGGACCGGATGGGAAGGTTGAAACCTTCAAAGCACGGTTGGTGGCAAAGGGCTATACCCAGAAGGAGGGTATAGATTATGAGGAAACTTTTTCACCTGTTGCCATGCTAAAGTCGATTTAAATTCTCTTGGCCATAGCAGCTCATTTTGACTATGAGATTTGGTAGATGGACGGATGTCAAGACCGCTTTCCTCAATGGATATCTTGATGAGACTATCTATATGGTCCAACCAGAGGGGTTCATATCTCGAGGCCAAGAGAACATGGTTTGCAAGCTTAAAAGATCCATTTATGGACTTAAACAAGCATCCAGATCATGGAACATTAGATTCGATCAGGCGATTAAATCCTATGGTTTTAATCAGAACCCTGATGAGCCATGTGTCTACAAGAGATTAGATGGTAAAGCTATAGTGTTTCTGATATTATATATAGATGATTTGTTGCTTATTGGCAATGATGTCGCAGCATTGTCCTCAGTCAAGATTTGGCTATCACATCAGTTCAGTATGAAAGATCTTGGAGATGCTAGCTATGTTCTTGGGATCAAACTTTTACGAGATCAAAAGACAAGAACATTAGGTTTATCTCAGGCAGCTTATATAGATAAGATTCTGCATAGGTTCTCAATGCACGACTCCAAAAAGGGTATGTTACCCTTCAGGCATGGTGTTCCTCTATCAAAGGACCAATGTCCCAAGACTGATGAGGAAAAACGTACAATGAGTAAGGTACCATATGCTTCGACTGTTGATAGCCTTATGTACGCCATGTTATGCACGAGACCTGATATCTGTTGCACCGTAGGTATGGTGAGCCATTACCAGTCGAACCCAGGGATACAACACTGGATAGCTGTCAAGCATATCTTCAAGTATCTTTGGAGAACGAAAGATTATATGCTTGTATATCATAGTGATGAGCTTATCCCAATGGGATATACTGATTTTGATTTTCAGGCTATTAAAGATTCTAGAAGATCTACATCCGGTTTTCTATTTACATTAGGTGGTGCTGCTATCAGTTGGAGGAGTGTGAAACAATCTTGTATCGCAGACTCCACTATGGAAGCTGAGTATGTGGCAGCATCTGAGGCAGCAAAAGAAGCAGTTTGGCTAAGAAAGTTTCTTATGGAATTGGAGATTGTACCTTCAATTGAGAGACCTGAAAGGTCTACGAATGTTAGAAATAATGATTTGAGTGCTCGAGATGCTTCACACATGAGTACAAAAGACACGATATCATTTTATTACATTCGAAATACAATTGTCACAATTTTAATAAAGTTAGGCGCTTTATTATGAGAAATTGAAGTATACGTAATTTCAATTGAAAAAATAGTTTGTCTTGACTATTTGAGAGAGATTCTCGAATTAGTATACTAGTACGCATATTGCGTATTGACGGATTTACATGAGAATAAATTTTAGAAATGTACTATCATGAAATTTAACTCATAGCTATGAGAGTACGATTGTTCTTAAGCTTGAGCAAGTCACTGAACTCAGACTTATAGCGTATATGCTTTGATTCACCAAATGAGCAAAATCCATAAATGATTGATACTCTGTGGGTTGGGCATATGCCACTAGGGTCTAAGAACATACTCGCAATATAGTCATTCATGTACTTTCCATGAGAAAGTAATAACACTCCCTTGAGAGGTTCAAATTAATCTATCTTAAAACTATGCATAGTGATCTTTATAGATCGAGTGTAGACATGATCAATCAATGGGTTGATTCATGACACTCAGTGGATGGATATGAGGGAACCTAGAGCTCAAGGTGTTAGATGGATATTGGACAAGTGATAGTACACAAATTACTTGATGCCAATATTCGAGTGTCGCATGAAGGAACCATTTGCGTATCGATCTCATAGGTCTGGGATGGGATTGTCTTATGTGACAATTTATTTTATCTTGATGTAAATGTCACGCATATCCTGGAGTGCAGTTGTGATTTTCTGGTGGAAATAAATCATGACTAAGAATATTATCCTGAGTCATAGGGAATGGCGGTGTAAGGACAATATTCTTAGGAGCTAGGTTATGTGTGTACCACGAAGTCCAAGATGTAGACCATAAAAGGAAACTCGCTCCTAAATTTTAAGAATTTATTTTTAAATTTTAGGTGATGCGATGAGCAAGTAATGCCGCCTAATATTGTGTTTATTTTTTTGAAAAATTCGTAGAAAAGTTTCTTAATGAAACTAAACTTTGTAACATGGATCCGTGACCAAAGTGGAGGCCATGGGTGGTTTGAGGACTTTGGGTTTAGGCTCTATGGGCCTTGGTCCCAATGAGCCTTTAGACCAGCGGGCCTATTGTAAGTTGGGCATGATGTTCTCAGATCAGGCGCAGAACAACGTATTTTTGCATGAAGTGATGTCTTCTTCGCGCATCTTTGAATGATGATGAGAAGTCTCTCTCCCGTAGGGACGCGACACTTTCTTCGATTAGAGTATCACTTTCCATTTATAAATAGCGAGCACCATTATCAGAGAAAGTAGAGAGAAAAATCTTTTTTTTCATTTTTCATCCGCCCGTCTTTATCTGTTTCTTAAGAACAGTAAAGACAGAGAGATCCATAAGAGAGAAACACAAAAGAATTCGGCTGATTTTTATTCACCAAAAAAATTCTTGCTTATTTCCTTGGCCATACCCCTTGCCCATTCAGGGAGTTAAGGACTAAAGATTATCCCGTTTATTCCTAAAAAGAAATCAGCGATCTCAGAGAGCTTCTCCACTGAGTCTCCGGTGCAGAAGCCTTCACGCAAAGGAGTCTTCACGCACGGACGTTTTCTTATTCACGAGGAAATCCAGTAGAAATCTTTAGCAAAAAGGTACGCAATCATTTTCTCTAATCAAGTAATGATTGCCATGATTGTTCAGATTATTGGTATCGCTTCCGCATCAATCGGATTTAATATTTTAATCCACGCTTATCTTTTTTATGATAAGAGTTTTGATCGGATTATTCTGATCACGGGGATCTCACTGGAGATCAGAACCTCCAACTCGTTTTATCCAAAGTTAAAGATAACCATAGCAAAAATTTATAATTCTTAACTTATCCGATCATTAGCAATCCCATCTATCCATCCAACAGGTGGTTCAACAGTCACCCATGTTGAGGAAACAAAGTTGCTATGCTCAAAGAAAAGAGCAGTGGTGAAAAGAGTAAAGGGAGAAGAATTCACCTCCCATGATTTCTAAATCAACCAAGGTCTTAGTGGAGGTTGGCTTTAGTGCTCTTTCAGGCTCTTGATGAAAAGGAGGTGAACATGCTCAAGTAAATTCCTTCATCAATCTTGTAAGACCAAGCAAATCAGGGTCTCTCCTCCAAGCAATTGGTGCCCATAGAGGCTAAAGTAGAAGGGGAGCCTTATATAGTAGGGAAGAGTAGTTATTCCTTATATAGTATTAAAATTTGGTTGAGATAATTTTCTAACTTTGTTAAATTTGCTTAAGTTTTTTAGCTCAACTTTTTACCGACTTCCATGGTTTTCTTTTGTGCAAAGCTGTCATGTTTAGTTGCTATGGTAAAAAAAGATAGCAACTTGAGCTAAAGGTTCGGGTTGATGTTAAAGAAAGAAGAAGTCCTCAACCAACTCTTAATGATGAATGATCTACCTAACAAGCTAGACAAGGAAAAGGAAAACCGAGCAAAGGTTGAATCTTTTTTGGAGACAAGGAGGAAGATGTTCAAGGAAGAAAAAGGACTTTTCTTTGCTTAACTAACAAAGGTGAAAGAACTAATTGCTCAGCTCTAAGTTAATTTCAAGAAGGAAAAAGTTGGCCAAGGAATAAAAAATCCTACAATAACAGAAGAGGAAAATAAAAGAAGAGAAGGAAAAGATGCAAGAGGACTTCTCCAATGAGTAAGAGTATGGAGGAAGGAGGAACCGAAGGACGAGAACATTGAATATTACAAAGCCTATGAGGAATGCAACGATGACAAAGTGGCTTATGCCAGCAAGGCCTTTATTATAGGCTTTGAACTGTGTAGGAAAAGCCCATTCGCTCTCTATGCTGACTTAAACTTCATCAAACTAGATTTTGCTCTAATTAGTGGATGGAGGAGTCTAAGGATAAGAATTCAGATGATGAAGGTCCAACAGAGGAAAACAAGGTGACTTTCTCGGTCAACGTGGCATCCTCAGATGATGAGAAGAAATGGTTTGTCAGCCTACTTGGAGTTTTTGTTACTTTCAAATTTCTCGGCCTTTATGGTTACATTTTTGTATTAAGACAATATTATTAAGTTTGAAATGAAAATTTTCTTTAAGTCTTTTAGCTCGGTGTTGTGTGATGGCTAAGATCCTAGTTAGTTCCTTTTTCATGCATATAGTTATACATTTTAAATTATTATTTGAGCTATTCCTTCCTTAGAAAAAGTTATGTTTATAAGTTTCCCATTATATCTTCAATTTTCATTAGTTAAATCTCAATCTTTAGAGAAGATTGAAATAGTAGACATGATTTGTTCATAACCATGATACATAATATTAAGAATAAGGTTAAAAAATAAAAGGTTATACTTATAATCTTAAGGCATAATGTTAATCAATACAAATAGGGCCTTAATCATGTTGTTAGAAAATAATATATACCTAATTAATTCTTAACCACATTTAACCTAATTAAGTGTGGGACTAAAGTAGAAAAAGAAGAATGATGAGGGCAAAAAGGTAATATGCCACTTGCGACACTTATCCATCTTAAAAGGGGGCTGGCTATATATCGACTTATGAGGTCCACAAAGGAGCTTCAAAAGGGAGGTAATGGGATAAAACTTATCTCATAAGTTTTAGCTAAAACTAGATAAGGGAGAGATGGAGAAAAAGGAAGAGGAAGGAGGAAGAAGGAAAGAGCCTAGGAGTGGCTTGTGAAGCATTAGAACCCTAGTTTTCTACCAAAAGAAGCATGGAAGACCTAGTTTTCTAACTTATAGTACCTTGGAGGTAGATTTTCTTTGACTCGTACTTTGTTATTTTATACCATTATTATATCTTATTTTGAGTCCATCTATATGTTTCATGAAAGAAAACTTGTTAGGAGCTTCTCCACTATTTATTCTTTGTTGAGAAAGTCCAATAGGCCTTTTTTGGCCATCTTGCCATTCTATTTGATCTACATGGCCAAGGCTGGCATGTCATTTTAAATTATCATTCAAAATAGGAAAAGAAATATAACTAAATAAAGACTTATAATTATTACAATTAACATCAAATAAAAAGAAACAATTAAATAATTTTCTATAGAAGAATAACCATCACCTACATATACATTTACAATGTTATTAGAGATATCGGAAAGAGTAACTCAAAGCCAATAAGATAGGAACTAAAAATAGATCACATTAGATATTTGGGATATATAAAATGTCATATAATAGTAGTGTACATCCATTATGCATCCTTATTTGAGAGAAGTCAATGCCTAACACTTGTACACATTAGATATTCCTATGTGTAATGTATAAGGCACTTTCTGGTACCTAAAAGAAATCTACCTAGCTAACATGATCTTATATTATATGGTTGTTCGCTTCCATATCTATAATCTAATCATGAAGTGCCAACAACTAATATATATGGATAAATATAAAGAGAGTTAAGTATGGAAAGTACCATTTTAAGCTCAATGCAATATCAAATTGGTGTCCCTTTATCCCACTATTATAACACCTCATTTTTGCTACATCTTTCTTGTTGTTGATCTCTCTGATGCTTGGCTATCTTTTTCTTTTTGAGCCTTTGTCTAGCCTTCCCACCTAACCTACCCGTTTTCTTATTTTTATGCCTAGAAGGCTTAGCTTGAGTTGCAAAGTTTGTGGGGTGGCTTACTTTGATGCATTCAACTTCCAACTCATAATGATAAGAAATATCATCAAAGATCTTAATGTACTCATTATACATTATCAGGAGCTTCATCTATCTATATTCAGGGTCAGGCAAGGAACAAATCATTTCCAATACCTGCTACTCATCTATTAGTTTACTTTTAGTAGCCTTTAGATCCCTAATCATGCTGCTCAATTTATGAAAATGCTAATGCATGAAATGTTTGGGATCTTTGGTATACTATATGAATTTCATGTTCAAAGCATAAACCCTTGCAACAAAAATTTAACTAAATTTGATTTTATCTAACTCTACATTTACGCTAGGAAAACATTCTTAAAATTTTCATAAGATTATTGTACATGTTACTTAAATTTTTGACCCAATTATCATAAACTTCTCGGTCACAGTGGTGCTAAGAAGTATAGAATGTTTGGACATTAGACATATATTATACTATCATTCATTATCTAAAAGTAATTATATTTGGATACTCTTTCTCATAAAATGGTATTAAAATTTTTTGTAAGCTCATAATCATCACCCATTTAGTAAGATAGGTTATCCAATTTAACTATTTTTTGCTTTAGAGGACTTATCCCTATACCCACAAAGTATATTAAGGTTGGGACGAATCCACATAAATGATGGGAATTATATATTCAAGATATGAATCAAATTCATAATAACGTAGCAGAAGATATAATACAAAATTCTCATATGCCCAGAATCCTTAGGAACAAATTCATTAAATTAGAAATAAAATCTAAAACATTAGATTTATTCATACCTGAGTCCTTTATCAATGTAGAAAAGGATGAAACCGATGAATCCTCTGCCACTAGCCGTCCATGTGTCCAGCCTTTAATGGTGATCCATGCGAAGAAGAGTGGATGAAGACCATGAAGATGATACTTAGAGAGAGAGGGGTGCTAGCCCCTCTTGAATCCCTTATAGAAATATTCAAAAGTAGATCTAAAAGATCTCATCTTTTTCTTCTTATTTTCTTTTTAGAACGAAGGAACCATATTTATAGAGAGAGAAAGAAACCTTCAAAAGGAGAAGAAGATACCTCTTTTCATGGTAACGTTATGGTTAATTCAAGGAAGAGAAAGAGACTCCCCTTCTTATGGTAACGTTATGGTAACGTTAATCCAATGTTACAATCTCAGCCTTTGAAATTAGAGCTAGTTATCACAGAACTATATACCCCAATTTGTACGTGTTCATCATCACCATAGAGATTCATCATGCCTCATCCTATGGGCATGAATCCTTCTTCATATTTACCATCCATACCCGAATAATCAAAGCCGTCCATCACATGAATCAAGCCATATTTGGGTATCCAATTATATGTTCATCATATGCACAAATAATTTCTCCCTAACATTCATTCTACTATAATGGATCATATCCATTATTATTTTATCTTCTTTAAATTGGGTCTTATCCAATTATTTAATTGATCATCTTATCTGAATTAAATCTAATTTAATTCTCATTTTAATTTATCCAAAATTCTTCTTAATGCGTGTGACCCATTAAGCCTTTTAACATGTTGGCAATATCATGTCCTAATCATAGACCCTAGGAATGATTGGACAACTCTTTGTCCAAGTCAATAACATGATTATAGATCAAGAAAGGCCTCTAGCAAAGCATCATGATCACCCAACTGCTAAAGGTTTTGTTAACGTGACCATCAACAATACTTGTCCATGAACGATTACCGTATGATCAAATCCTTTTGTCACATATCTCAGATCAATCAGCGGTATGGAATGTGTCAACCCTGTAATTGATCTTTGTTTATTTGATCTCAAAAAAAAATTAACTCATATGAATTAGAACTTCAAAACCATTTCGAATTCCAACTCAACCTTGCAAGGATTTAATAATCAATTTAATCCATCAAGTGGCCATGAGATATAACCCTTTCTATCAAAGAAGATGAATTCTATCTTGATCAAACACTACCTTCATATGCTTCATGTCATACCAACCGATACCATATTTGCCACCCATGGCTAGAGCAACGTTTGAATATCGTCAAAGCATGACATTCCACACATGAGATGCAATGAAGATCTCAAGTCAAAGGATCACTCACATCACCGTTATTAGAGATTAACCATCGACACTATATAAAATATACGGGTCATCCAATGTATCGTTACAATAACGAGCATCCACACATCTATCCAAAATTAATCTAAAAAATTATATTAAAATATAAATAAAATATTAAAAAAAAATCTTGCTGATCGAGGCGTGTTAGACACTACCCTAAGGATAGTTTTCGTTCTCTCGTGCGGTTATAGGCGATTTGTTTCTAAGGTACAATGACCCGGCTCGATCCAATCCTCCTACCACGAGCACAATCGGATGGAGGTGCAAACCTAATGAAACCTTTAGATGCCTAAAAATATAATATAAATATAATAATAATTAATTAAATAAACCTTTCACCAGTAGGTTGTTGAGACACAGAACTCCAAGCTCTTGCAACAATCAGATCTAAAACAATAAGATAAAGTTTTTTGGATTTGAATCTTTCTATCTCTATTTCTTTAGCCTATCCATATATTTATACAAATATATATATATATACACAAAAACTTTAAGCCGTTTAGCCTTGTTACCGTTCCTCCCGTTAGCCTTGTTACCATTCCTTCCGAAATGCAAGGAAAAGCGGAATGCTCGAGTGAATGCTCGAGCGTTTGTGAAAAATAAAGCACAGAACATTCGCTAGTGAGCATTCGGTGAGCGCTTGCTGGCGAGCATTTGTGAGCGCTCACTGGTGAGCGTTCCATGAGCGCTTGCTGGCGAGCGTTCTTCCAACGTCCCATGCAAGCATTAAATGCTTGCATGGGTCTTTTATTTATTTATTTTATTTTAAATTTTTTTTTCTTTTAAAAAAAAAAGTCAACAATCCCCTACAAAAGTTTTTAAATAAAAGAAAAATAAATAAATAGTATAATATAATTTTAGGGCATCTTATACTATGCAATATGTGAGGTGTTATGTAGACTTGAACCTCACTTAGTGTTGATTGTATACATCTGAAGGAACCATAGTGGATTAGATCTTGAACTAGGTCCTTGACTCAGACTTCTACTAATCACACAAACAGTATGGATCAATTGGGTTTAAGCAGTCAGCGTAAATTAAAGACCTTGCGCTTAGTACCTTGATTTTTTATGAGAATTAGCTTGTAAAATCAGCTGCTCATCCCAATGGTGAGAATATGCAATGTGTGCTAGTCTCACGATCTTCGATGGTATCCAATCCCATCTACACATCGACTAGAAAAATTTAAAGAATCGAACCATAACATACAATTTTGGATCTCATAATTTGTAATCTCTATTACAAATTTCATATGCACGGTTCACATTCTTTTGGATTTTATCTCACATACAAATATATCAAATAAAAGACATCTGAATAGATAAAAAAATTATTTTATTTGATTTATATTCATAGAATGTATACAGCATTTAATCCAATTGGTTTTAGGGCATACACTAACAATAAATACAAAACTTGGCTCATTAGAACCCTATTAGCATTCTACATGGATGCCAACTTTATCATCCATCAAACCTTCCATCCCTAACAAACTTCCAACTTTAAGTTGATGGACTAGCCCCATTATTAACCTTCTAGTCAGCCAAAATATCAAATTCTGACATAATTAGCCTATCTACAATTTAATTTGCATATTTGTATCACCACAACGATTTGAACAAAAGGCGAGGCTAAAAAATCATCTCGATGCTTTTTAAAGCATTGGTAAAGGAGTGGAGACAAAATTTTTCGACACAATTTAAAAGCATTGAAAATTTTGATGCTTTTAACCATCGACAAATAGTCAATTTGCCAATGTTTAAAAGTGTAGGAATTTTGCACCTTTGTCGATGCTGTCAAAAAGTGTTCAAGTTTCTGACACTTTAAAGCATTGATAAATTGACTATTTGCTGCTGCTTAAAACATTTCATCTGTTTGCTCTTACCAACCTAATTTGATATAATTCCATGACACCAATATTGAATGATTTAACAGGAAACTTAAGTATAACCTCTTTAGAACCTTGCTTAAAGAAAGCTAATACACATGCACAAAAAATCCAAAAACATCACATATGGGCTCAGAACATAGCCTCACAAAAATTTCCCACCATTACATAATGAAAATCCTATCAATGAAAATCCTAGAATATATTATAGAATAAAGATAAGAGCCTAACCTTTTTGTCCTTTATCTCGCTTGACTAGATCTTGATATGATATTGATAACGCTGCAACTTTTTGATCTCCTTCTTCAGATCCGCTTCGAATTTCTCCTTCTGATTGGCGTTCTTTGTGTCATATACCTAACCAAAAAAATCAAAGAAATTATTTAAAAATCCAAAAAAAAGAAAACCCATAAAAATCAAAAAATTTTGGAAGAAATACCTTGTTCCAAATGGTGTCAAGACGTCAATGCCTTCCTGCACCTTCTTCAAGACCCGATCGATCTTGCCTTGAAGTTTCTGACTCGCTCCCATGGTGAAATCGCCTCGGAGTCATAGAATCCAAGCATCTAAGTGTATCAAATTTAAGGTTTTCCCTTCATTTGAGGATTTCAGATAGGACAAGCATGGGAGCAAAGAGATAAGGACATGCAAAGAGATTCTCTTACCTTAACTCCTTAAGAACCTTCTCTTTGAACCCTCATGGTCATTGGTGGTGTCGAATGGCTGACCATTGGGAAGTGAAGGGAACTACAATGGCCGAGTGCGAGAGAGAGAGAGAGAGAGATCAAACGAATAATTGTCCCCAAATACGCAGGCCGCGGCTAGAGTTGATGGAGACTATGATGCCTATATCTCTAACATCTTTGATGGCCAAAGAATAGAGGCTAACACTCAATTTGAGTAGAGATGTGGTTGTCTGTACAGGTTGCAATTGGGTAGCACCCAAAGGCCATGGATGGGGTGATGAATGCCCCTTGGGTTACGAGGGCCGATGGTTGCAGGCAAGGAAGCCAACATCCATTGAAAGCTCCCACCATATGGTCTATTAAAATACTAAGGTTAGAGTCCTCTTCCTTTACACTTAACACCTTACAGCTAGTACATTTAGTGCTTCTATACATTCATAGCTTTTGTATCAATTACGACCTCCTACACAGCCAAAGAGATAAGCATAGAAGTCTAAATTGGGCTCTAATACTACTAAAGGTTGGGGATATACATTACTTGAATATAGAAGATCATGGATCGATAGACTTTGTTTCTATGATCATGTATCGCTAAGTGGAGGGAAGCTACCAATGTCTCCTTGATCCACACTCCACATTACCATCCCCTTGTTGATGGTGGATTTAGAGGTCTCAAGACTATGAAAGTGTATATTTTTCTCTTTTATTCTAAGGAACATAACCTTGAAACTTATTCTCTCTTTACAAATGTCTGTAACTTTCAAATGCACTGGAAGCCAATATATAGTAGGAGTTGGTTTTTAAATAGACTCAATTACTATAGTCTATGTGGGCATTGACATGGTCAAACCCATGTCATCGATCAATAGATGTGATATCCATTTTAAGCAATTTCTTTTTTGTTTGCATTTCAGAGGAAGACAATTGCTATGATAAGAAATTCTTCAATGGATGAATATGAAACAACTAGTTTTTCAAATATTAATTGTTAAAAATAATTGAGTGGCAATGGGAAATGTTCTTTATGGAAAAACCTAGTGGAATGAGATGGGATTTGGGTTTAATAAGAGACTTTTTGCAAGGGCCCAACCCTATGGGCTAGTTGGAATTGTATTGGAGGCCTAGTCCATTTAACTAACCTTGGTAAAATATAAAAAAAAATATCAATTAACTCATGCAATCAACATGCATAACACATGAGGGAGGTCAATTGGGACATATCATTAGGTCAAATTTCTTGATGACTCTTGATTGGAATCAAAGTCTAGGTAGTTGCCAAATTTCCTTTATTCAAGGATCCATACCTTTTCTTGTGTCACCTCTGAAACTGCTTAGAAAGTGAGGGTGTTGAGCTCCCAACCCCTTCTTTCCTTGATCTTGTTTGAGTGCCATCATTGTTGGTCAAGATTTCTTCAAGGTATATAGGGTGACATTAAATAGTAACTACATCTCCTTTGTTTATAGGGTATCTGCTTTGTTTTGAATAATGTGGCCTATCCTCCCTCTCTAACAAATTTGATTACCAATTGTGGTCATATACTACACTCAGGTCTGCTAATAGGCAAGCCAATGAATGATCCAACATCATTGTATTTTGATTCTCTATTTCACTCAATCCACAATTTTTTTATCTCAGCCACTAGTCCAGCAATCAATACCACCAACCTCTTTCATTCCTACACCATTCCCAATTATGAAAGGAACCCAAGCATCCTCCCTTCTCTTCTATATATTTATAGTCATAACTAGCCACTTGTGTATATATTTTTATTGACTATTGATTGGTTACCAATACCTTCACCACCCATATATTCCTCTTCCTTTTTCTTTGTTTGGTTCCTTTGCCTCTTTTCTATCTTTTGTCTTTTTTTTTTTTTCTTTTCTCTCTTCTCTTTTACTCTCTTAATTCGTTCTTTCTCCTGATAAACTTCAAGTGGAGCCAAGTAGTTGGTCTCTTCTAGAGTTTGAGCCATGCCCAAAATTGACCCAATAAAAAGAAGTTTCGACTCGATGTATCAACCTCCATCCTAGCCTTTATTGGGCTTCATTGTATTTCATCATTGATAATTTCCATCATGTTATTATTGTCTTTTCTAAAATTCCATAATTTTCTAGTCTTGACTCTATGCAAGGGTGTAAAATATTTAGGGACTTATTTGAAAAATGTAAGCAATTGAAATATAACTTTAGATATTAAGCTATAAAGGAAATGTTCAAAGTTAGTTAGATTTGTCTAATATTCATGCCCATAAGGTATGTAATGATTCACCTTTACTAGTTTTTTATTAATTTATTATTAATAAATATTGATACCAACATGAATTATAATTGATTAACATGAAATTTACATATTTTATGAACCCATGTTTTTCTAATGAAAAGAAAAAGTAGAATTGCATTTTAATAACCATCGACATCGAGAGTATTTGGATCTCCTTTACTTCTAGGTTTACTAATCCTATTTCAAATAAAGTGGCTATTTACCTTCCTTGATAAGCCTCATTGCCTACTATGGTCACAGACCAGACGCCTAGACATAAGGCATGATGATTCTATCTTTTTTTTTTCTATCCTCTTACTTTTGATCTCAAGTTTCTTTCTTTGAGTTGGCTACTATTGCCATTGATTGTTCATCGCTCTGTCATTGTAGACCGCTGGTCTAGATATTGGCATCGCCTATATTCTATTCCTCTTCTATCCATGATTATAAGAGGACCATGTATATATGGTCATACCTTTTCTCATGTTTCAAATAGCTATCATTAGCTACTTGCACCTGTGTCACCATCAACTACTGATTAATTAGCAGCATTACCACCTTCCTATTTCTCCTCTTGGTTTCCTACTTACAAAGGGGTTCCTTCTCTTATTTTCTCTTTCTTTTTCTCTCTCTCCTTCTTTATTTCTCTCTCTAAATGAACTTTAGGTGAACCCTAGTAGTGGGTTCCTTTTGGACTTTAAGCTATGCCCATGATTGATCCAGTGAAAGAGGCGCTATATCAATCCAATAATTGCTAAATTTACTGATATCCATCCTAATTCGTGCTAAGTACCATTAAATCATATCATTGATGATTTCCATCATACTACTATTATCCTCATTTTCATAATGAAATTCCTTAGTTTTTAGCCCTGGTTCTCTACAGGAGGGTCGTGGACTTAGGAACTTATATTTAGAATTTAATCTAACTGTATTTTGATTTAGACATAGTCTTGGATATTAGATTCTATAAGAGATGTTTAAAGTTAATTGGATATGCTTGGTAGCCATACCCATAGGACAAATGCTTCACCTTTACTAGATTCTTTTATATGTTACCTAATAACCATAGCATCAAATTGAATTATAGTTTATTAACTTGCAATTTATGGATTTTATGAAAGTAAAACAAAAATAGAACTATAATTCAATATATTATTTTTATTGTCAAGAAATTTTTTATTGGCTATATATATCTACTTATGAATTGCTGCATCTAAATTATGAATAGATATGATCTATTTTGGATTTTGAACCTCCAGCCTAATTATATTTAAACTAAACCAATTAAGAGTTGTACATTGATCAAATATCTTATCAGTGAAGTTTATGTATTGGCTAGATACCCTGTCAACTAAAGAAAGGTTATGCAGTAGCATTTGATCATTTTTTATCTCATGGTTAAAGGCATAGTCTGAGTTGATGTTGAGTTAGGTTATGATAATTCTAGTTGTTCTTATGAATATGTAGTTAAGATATTAAGTATATTTTTACTTTTATCTTATTTGAATTTATTTACTTATTCACATGCTTAAAATTATTAAGAAAATATATTTACTTTATTATTTGAAAGGGGCTCATTACTTGCTAAGTTGTCAAGCTCATTATATCATCTCTCTTTTCTTTTCAGATCTAAAAGTTTAGATTTGATAGTGCACTGATGAAAGTATGAAAAATTGCAAGAGCTAATGTTCATCTTAGATTAGGATTAGTCTTTAATCATGTTTTTTATTTAATATTAGAGAATGGTATATATATATTTGCTTTATCAGCAATATTTATGGATATTATTATTCTACATTAAGTTTAAATTTTGGTTACTTATATTTCACTAAGCTTGTTTAGTATCATGATGAAAGCCTTACATAATTATGAGGTTGCAATATCCTTAACTTGAGATTTTAAATCAAAGGCAAGATAACTTTTTCTTTTCAAATGTTGGAAAAAAAATGCAAAATTATTTTTTTTGCCAAAATTCCTTCTTAAAATTCCCAATGATAACTTGTCCAAAGTTCTAAAGTGGGATGCAAATATCACATATTGGAATGCTATAGTGTTAAATATCCAGACAAATGGTGAAATAATGTTCTGATTGCAAGATCTATTCAAGATCTGAAGAAGACTACAGCCTATAATGACACCAACGTATGCTTGCATTTGAGTCCCTATTAATTAAAACTTTGTTGACTTAAAGGTTGCAAAAATCTACTTATTCTGACTTGACGAAAGAAAATAGTGTAACTTAATTCAATATGGAATGAACACACGTGATGGGGCCAGTGGGCCCCCATGGGCCACAATAACAGCATCCAAACTTGGCAACTCAGCCTTTCCCCCATCCGTCACCTTTTCTCTTTCTTCTGCATGGAGCTAGCTTCTGTTCGGCCTCGGACCTAGCTTCGATCGAGTCTGAGCTCCCCTAGCCATGCATGTGTTCTGCATGGCCGTGCATGTGGCCTCGAACCCCATTCTCGTCTCCTGCAGATGCCGGGTTCCTCAGCTCCGCTCCAGCTGTTGTGCCCCCCTCGGCGTGCAAGCTGTCGAGCTTCCCTTGGCCTCGCACGGCCTCAGCTCGGCTCTTCCACTCGGCCCTGGCCTCAGCTCCCAGCACCGAGCTCCCCTCGGCACTCGGCTGCTCCCTCGGCCTCGGCCTCGGATTTGGCTCGACCTCAGCCTCGGCCTCAGATTCGGCTCAGCCTTGGCCTCGGTCCTCGGATTCGGCTCGGCCTTGGCTTCGGCCTCGGATTCGGCTCGACATTATCCTCGGCCTCGGATTCGGCTCGGCCTCGGCCTCAGCCTGGCCTCGGCCTATGATTCGGCCTCGGCCCAGGCTTCAGCTCCAGCTTTGACCTCGATCTTGAGCTCAGCACGACCCCGGCTTTGGCCTTTACCTCGAACTCCCCTCGGCCTTAGTGCCCAGCACCAAGCCCGCTTGGCCTTGACCTATTCCCCTCGGCCGTGAACAGTGCCTTGCATGTGAATAGTGCTATGCAAGCACTCCATAATTTATGCTCTACGTGAAACAGTTGGCCTCAACTCCAAACATCATCTTCTGCCCCAATGGCTGCACCGTGGGGCCCATTGTTCACCCATCGCTGTTCATGCAGGACTTCCACATGGCCCGCCAACCCGTTTCTCTTTTGCCAAGATCACGGGTGGTTACCGAAATATTATGGACAGTTGTCAATATTCGGAGTGCGCATTTAGCGGCTATTCGCCCACCTACCATTAATAGAGCCGATCTTGGCGGAAGGCATGATCTGACGATCATCCTCGAACGGTAAGAGGGACTCCCGAACAGGTATATAAAGACCCCGACTTACAACGAGGAGGGGGACTCAACCTCTACCACCTCATTTGAATTCATGTTCTCCAAATTGTTGACTTGAGCGTCGGAGGGTCCTCGTCGAACCACCGGTCCGGAACTTTTCTTGCAGGTTTCCGGCTGAAGGAAACGGTTCTGTCATTCCTCTGAAGGCCCACGAAGCTTTCCTCTCGCTTGATGCCTCTCAAAAGTGATTTGACAGTAACAGATTGGTGCCCAGGAAGGGGGCGGTCAGCGATGCTAGTTTGCAAATCCTCATCCCCCCTTTATAAAATGGTGGATCACAAAGATGGCAATGAACCCAGATCCAAGAAGCTTTCGCTAGTTATGCTGGGGGCATCTTCAACGGGCTAAGCAACAGAAGGCCAACTCTTTGTTCCACCATCCCCACTATCTCGGACCATTCAAGAGAACATCCTGCCGCCCTCATCCTGCAAATCCAAGCATTGACGGCAACTATCCAAAAGCTCCAGAAGTGACGTCTGATGGCCATGCAACAGCGAGCAAAAGCCTCCGCTCACTCTTTGGTCACTACTTGGGCCAGCCATCATTTATTCTACCGAAAATCTCCCAGCAGGAGATTCACCGTCATCAAAATTATCAACAACTTAAAGCTCAGAGAGCCACTGCTCGCCGCCCAAGCAGCCTTCTCTCCTACAGATGGCGGCGGAGGAAGGCCCAAGTAAGGGCAACGGCACCTCCAGCTCCCATGTTCAAGCTTCCTTCCAGCTGCCTCCGGACGCCTTCATCCTTCTCCAGGGATGGCTTGGGAGATGAGAAGGTCAAGGCAAGGAGCTCCCAACTCCCGTTTCCATGCTCTCGGAAGGCCTCCATCCCTGCTCCCCTCAGCCCCGGCTTGCCTCGCTTTGGCTCCCAAGCCATGCAGTCGCTCGAGCTCCCCTCGGCCATGTAGCTGGTCGAGCCCCCCTCGGCCTCGTACGACCTGCCTCGGCCTCTGCTCCCCCCGGCCTGCCTTGGCCTACAGCTCCCCAGCTTTTGCTTGGCCTTGGCACTGAGCTCCGCTCGTCATACAGGCTCCCGAGCTCCCCTTGGGCCTCGGCCTCAGCCCCTTGGCCTATTTCCCTTGGGGGCAGACCACCAGATACTGAAGTATCCAAATCAGCAGAATGAAATGGGGGTGCTACAAGAGCTAAGTACACCATACTTAACAGTATTTCTTTCATTGATACTTGAAAATGTCATGCAAGGAAGACCGACTCTGCATCAACATTCAAGACCAATCTTGCATTGGCATCTCAAAAGCCCGATGTACCATCGGCATTAAAGCTCGACTCCGGTCGACACTCAAAGCCCGATGTACCATCAGCACTCAAGCCCGACTCTGGTTGGCACTCAAAGCCCGATGTACCATCAGCACTAAAGCCCGACCCTAGCTCGGCACTCAAAGCCCGACGTACCATCAGCACTAAAGCCCGACCTAGCTCGGCACCTACAGCCCGATGTACCATCGGCACTAAAGCCCGACTCCGTATCGCACCTAAAGCCTGACTCCATGTCGCACCGAAGCCAGACTCTGCGTCGGCACCGAAAACACGACTCCGCATTGGCACCGAAGCCCAACTCTGCATCGGCACCTGAAGCCCGACTCCGCATTGGCATCGAAAGCCCGACTCCATGTTGGCACCGGAAGCCGATTCCACATCGGCACTCAAGCCCGACTCCGCATCAGCACCTGAAGCCCGACTCCGCATCGGCACTTGAGGCCCGACTCTACGTCGGCACCGAAAGCCCAACTCCGCGTCGGCACTTAAAGCCCGATTCCACATCGGCACTGAAGCCCAACTTGCGTCAGCACTGAAGCTCGACTCCGCGTTAGCACCTAAAGCTCGACTCTGCGTCAGCACCTGAAGCCGACTCCGCGTCGGCACCAGAAGCCCGACTCCACGTCGGCACCAGAAGCCTGACTCCGCATCGGCACTTGAAGCTCGACTCCGCATCGGCACCGGAAGCCCGACTCCGCGTTGGCACTTGAAGCCCGACTCCGCGTCTGCACCTAAAGCCCAACTCCGCGTCGGCACCTGAAGTTGACTTCGCATCGGCACTTGAAGCCCGACTTCGCGTCAGCACCGAAGCCCAATTCCACATTGCACTCAAGCCCAACTCTGCATCGGCACCTAAAGCCCGACTCCATCGGCACTTGAAGCCTGACTCCACGTCGGCACTTGAAGCTCAACTCCGCGTCGGCACTTGAACCCCACTCCGCATCGGCGCTGGAAGCCCGATGTACCATCGGCACTAAAGCCCGACTCTAGCTCGGCACCTAAAGCCCAATGTACCATCGGCACTAAGGCTCGACTCCGGTCAGCACTCAAAGCCCGATGTATCATTGGCACTAAAAACCGATGTACCATCAGCACTAAAGCCCAACTCCGGTCGGCACCAAAAGCCCGATGTGTCATCGGCACTCAAGCCTGACTCGGTCGGCACTAAAAGACCGATGTACCATCGGTACTTAAGCTCGAGACTAGCTCGGCACTGAAGATCGAAAACTGACTCCAGCGTTGGCAACAAAGATCGTTGGCATAAGGGAAAAGGCCCCTAGCGACTCTCAACTCTAAGGTACCCTTCGAGGTTAAAAGGCACCTGACAACTCCCAACTCTCAGGTCACCCTCCGGGGTTAAAAGGCACCTAATGACTCTCAACTCTCAGGTCACCCTCCGGGGTTAAAGGCTCCTGAGCATGGTCCCATCCAGCGACTCTTGGGTCATCCTCCGGGGTTCAAAAGGCTCTCGACGGCCTCAATTTTGCCTCAGTGGCTTCGTCACAGCCTCAACGGTTTCATTTCAGCCTGAACGGCTTCAACTCTCTCAGCATCTAATGCTCGATCGGTTGGCTGGCATCCGCTCCCGAGCCTTCCGCCTCAGGTCTCGGCCTCGGCCTCAAGCCTCCACCTCGGCACTCGGCCATGCACGCTCCCTCGGCCCAACTGCCATCATAGAGCCCCTACGACTTCTCCCAAGCTACTCCGGAAGCTGTCGAGCCCCCTTCGGCTGTTGCAAGTTGCTGAGATCCCCTCAGCCTCGTAGATCCCCTTGGCTTCGTACGGCCTAGGCCTCGGCACCACGTTCCCCTCGGCCTCAACTCATGCTCGGCCTCGGCTTTTTTTCCCGGCCTCGTACGGCCTCGACACCAAACACGATGCAAAGGCAAAAAGCTACAAAAAAGCTAAGTACACTATACTTTGAGAAAAAGTTTCTTTTCATTAGTGTCTGAATGCATTACAGGAGACCTGACAAAACCAACCATTCAAAAGGCTCTCAACGGTCCTACGATCATAAGGCCACCCCCGGCCCGGCTGCGAAACCCCTGCGGCGGTTCAAGACCGATAGTTCCATCGACCTCGAGTCACCCCTCGAGCCGGCCATGAAACACCCAAGATGATTTCGAAGGAGCTCGGCAGCATCGCGACTAACGGATACCACTCGGTCTGGTTAGGATACGCCCCGAGTCGGTTCAAATCCCTAACAGTCCGTACCCGCTCGAGTCACCTCCCGGACCAGCACACAAACACTCGAGGCAATTTTATTTCAGCCCCCACGGCTCTATTTTGCTTCGGCAATTTTATTTTAGCATCAACGGCTTTATCTCTGCCTCCATGGCACTATTGCAGCTTCAACAGTTGTCTCTGCCTCAGCGACATCATTGCGGCCTCATCGGCTCTCTCTCTCTGCCTCAGCGGCATGTCGATGGGCACCCATATCCAAACTTCATGTCAGAAGTTGAAGACCCAAAGTCAAATCACAGTTGGAAGAGACCAACTCTCCAAGTCATAGATGATAAATATCCACTTCCAGACTCTGCGTCAAGAGAGGATTGCTGGCTACCCTCAGCTAGCCAACGAGCGGACGGAAATTATCCAAAGCAAGGCAAAAGAAAAAAAAGATCTCCACTAGGAAGGAATCAGAACTGAAGCAAGCGTGAAAGGACGAGCAAAGATGAAGAGCTCTACACTTCTTTCGCTTAGCTAATGTACAACCCACAAGCTCAAGGAGTGTAGGGGGCATCTATGGGGCCAGTGGGCCCCCATGGGCCATAATGACAGCATTCGGACTTGGCAACTCGGCCTTCCCCCATCCGCCACCTTTTCTCTCTCCTCCGCATGGAGCCAGCTTCTGTTCGGCCTCGGACCTAGCTTCCGATCTAGTCCGAGCTCCCCCAGCCATGCATGTGTTCTGCATGGCCGTGAATGTGGCCTCGGACCCCATTCTCGTCTCCTGCAGACGCCCGGGTTCCTCAGCTCCGCTCCCAACTGCTGAGCCCCCCTCGGCCATGCAAGCTGTCGAGCTTCCCTCGGCCTCGCACGGCCTCGGCCTTGGCTCTTCCACTCGGCCTCGGCCTCAGCTCCCAGCACCGAGCTCCCCTCGGCACTCGAATGCTCCTTGGCCTTGGCCTCGGATTCGGCTCAGGCCTCGGCCTTAGCCTCAGCCTCCTCGGATTCGGCTCGGCCTTAGCCTCGCCTCGGATTCGGCTCAGCCTCAGCCTTGGCCTCAGATTCAGCTCAGCCTCGGCCTCAGTCTCGGCCTCGGATTTGGCTCGGCCTCGACTTCAACCTCATATTTGGCTCGACATCAACCTCGGCCTCGGATTCGGCTCGGCCTCGGATTCGGCTCGGCTTGGCTTCGGCCTAGGATTTAGCCTCAGCCCCGACCTCGGCCCAGGCTTCAACTCTAGCTTCGACCTCGGTCTTAAGCTCAGCACGACCCCGGATTCGGCCTTGACCTCGAACTCCCCTCGACCTCAGCACCCAACACCAAGCTCACCTCGGCCTCGGCCTATTCCCCTCGGTCGTGAACAGTGCCTTGCACGTGAATAGTGCTATGCAAGCACTCCATAATTTATGCTCTACGAGAGACAGCTGGCCTCAACTCCAAACGTCATTTTCTGCCCCAATGGTGCACCGTGGGGCCCACGCTGTTCACCCATCGCTGTTCACGTAGGACTTCCATGTGGCCCGCCACCTTTTTCTTTTTTGCCAAGATCACGGGTGGTTACCGAAATATTATGGACAGTTGTCAATATTCGGGGCGCATGTTTAGCAGCTATTCGCCTACCTACCATTAACGGAGCCAATCTTGGCGGAAAGCATGATCCGACGATCATCCTCGAAGGTAAGAGGGACTCCGAACAGGTATATTAAGACCCCGACTCACAACGAGGAGGGGGACTCGACCTCTACCACCTCATTTGAATTCTTGTTCTCCAAATCGTTGACTTAAGCGTCGAGGATCCCCGTCGGAACCATCGGTCCGAAACTTTTCTTGCAGGTTTTTGGCTGAAGGAGATGGTTCTATTATTTTTCTGAAGGCCGACGAAGCTTTTCTCTCGCTTGATACTTTTTAAAAGTGATTTGGCAGCAATAACACGTACGTGCAACCTCGTCCATAGCCGAAGGATTCATGGCTTTGATAGAATAGCATTAATCCTTGCGAATTACGTCTCCATGACATTGGGTTTGTACGTTGTAAGAACCTTCCGCTAACGCACAAAAAAAAGTAAAGGGAGCTGCTGGAAACATGAGGTTTAGGAATTTTCAATTTTGGGCCCCACGATGTCCTTGAATGAAAATCTCCTACATGCATCATCATAGAATATAATGATGTAGACAAATGCATTATCATGAATTAGAAAGCCTGCACCTAGAATGAAGCCTGGATGCCGTGTTTCACAATTCTAATATAAAGTTTCAACAACGTATTATAGTTGTTGAAAAGTACTTTATTAATATATGGTGACCAAATTTTAATGCCAACAATCAGTCTGCGTTGTGTTTTAGGCATAATTAACTCTATGCCAAACTTTTAATATTTTCTTGTTACATAAGTTAGATTATAATTTCCTTGGTTTGTCTAACAAATCCAACGATCGGAGTAGTCACAGCAGATATAAGAATAGTAAAAGAAGAATATAAGAAGCAAGAAACAAGGAATAAAAAAGAGATTAGAGTTCAACCTAATTCTCGATCTGCAAACATTGAATTCCAAATAAATAGAAAATGTTTCATTCACCACCCCCCCAATTTACCTCAATTATTTATGGACAAAACCCTAAAGACCCCTTCAAATATATGAGAATTATATTGGATTGATATCTATCAAACCAACCAGTTGCTGTAGTAAAATGGAAGTAACCACTATCCTCATCTTTTATTGATGGTCTAAGGTGTTTTTCTTTTCTTGAGTACCGAGCTATTAGTGCACGGAGATGCCTAGTTCAATTTACCACTTATGCTGGACCTCAAGTTTGAGGATGATAAGGACCAGTGAACTACAAATGGGTCCCATCTTGCACTATAAGCGTACCTAACGAACTTAAAAGTCTAGGTCTCTAAAATCCTGTACAATCTCATGATCTCTCGGAAATGCAATCTCATATCTTGCTTTATTTATTGAAGTCTTGAAGACGCAACAAAGATCCTGGATCATCATCAGCATCCACCTACAATGCCTTTGAGAATTGGTAATGCCGTGTGTAGTGCAGTCATGTTGTACTGCAAAGCACGAAGTATATCTCTATTTAATCGGGCAAAAAACGCGTTCCTTGATTAAATATTAATGCCAAAATATTGTCCCCTCGAAGTGTGCCTCTAGTCCATTAATTGTCCTTGATAGCAAAATGCCAAACATAGTGACAATATGGAATGCATGCATGCATAGTTGATTCCCTCAAGATAAGAAGCCATCTGACAAAATAAAATTTTCAGAAACTTCGCGGCCCCAAAATTGATCACCTCAATTTGCATGCTTGAAAGTAAAGATGACATGTCACAGTATAAAACCTTCTTAATTTGGATTAAATATTTCCTACCTTGTGGGGAATTGCAAATGAAAGAGAGTCCTTTTTATGTAAGCCACCTACGTACTAGAAGTGTATCCTTGTAGATGTTCTTCAAGGCTTTCATGGTAGGCAAATTTTTATTAATTGCGGTAAGCCATGCTTCCAACGTCACATATGACTAGCTAGACTATCGAGTAACGCATTGTCAAAAGTAAATTGCCATCAAGCATCATTTAACTCTTAATTAAAGAATGCACTAGTCATCCTTCTTCACCAAGCGTTGCTCCAATCCTAACAAGCGATGAATCATCATCATCGAGTTCAGATATTTTGTTGAGGTTTGGTAGACAAGGACTGGTTCCTTGTCTCTTGATTAAATTAAATATATTCTTTACTTCATTCCTCTTAAATATAATACTTTTAGGAATTCCCATTGTTTTGATATTAAAATGCAGATGTTAGGCAAGCAAGACGAGGAACATCCAGCCTGGTGCCCAAGCACCAACCTTGACGACACCTAACAATATTTATAAACTAATCTCGTCCTCCATACTCAAACACGATGCCTAACAATGATAGCTATGCTGGGATATGTGCCATAAATAAATACAATTTATTATTTTACTAATTAATTTAAAAAAAAGTTTTAATATTATTTTTACAGGCATATTTGATGCTTTATAAATATAAAAAAATTTTGAATTATTTAAATATGACTTTAAATTTTATATATAAGTGTTATATACAGAGGATAATATTTAAAGTAAAATAATTTAATTCTATCCGTAATTATAAATTAAAGTTGGGATCTTTAATTTAAAATTACTAGCACGGTTCATTACATTTTGAATGAAACGATCTTATCTGGATTATTGATAATGAGATTATCGAAATGAAAGTACTTTATATAATTTGATTATATATGACTTGAACGCGATTAATTATGAATCTCTAATAAATTTTGTTGTTAAAATAGAGCATTCAAAATTAATCAATGACGGTCAGATATGAATCGATCTTATTTCTGAGTAATTAATAGATTCTTATTTATTATATTATATTTTTTGATATACCGGATAATGGCACAAAAATATAGTATCAAATTCTTGGTATATTGAAAATATAATAACATAAGTAGTCAGAAATATTAATGTACAAGATGAAATTCCTTCGTAAAGAAGTCAGATGGATGGTTCTCATAAGTATTGATTCAGGGCTTGAATTATAAAAGTGCTCAATTTATGATTAGATCATAAATATTATTCATTATAGAATCAATGGTACTTATGGAGAAAGATATAATTTAAAGAGGTTAACCAAAATGCTTAGCTTTAATTATGAACCGTTTATGAAGGATTGATTTATATGTAGTGACTATATTAATGGATAATTCAAATCCTTTTCAATATAATTAATCTTATAATTTTAAGAGTGCAGTTCCAAATTTTTAGAAGTAATTAGGAATTAATAATTTTGATATTTTAATTAAGATGTTAATTGAATGTCAAAATTATTGGAGCTCTCCATTAAATTATGTGAACTTTATGATATGTTGGGTTGAGTTATTAATTTAGAATTAAGAATTTTAAATTAATTTTTACATAGAAATTAATTATTAATTTTTATTTAAATATGATTATTTAAAAATAAATTAAAAATTATTTTAAATTAAAAATTATACGGTGTGCTAGAAAACACATCGTAGGCATGTTCCACAAGGAGCGTCCATATGGAAGTTATTTTATTGTTAGACAAATATATAAGATTATCGAAGAGATTTTCTCTTTCCAATATCATCCCATGATAAAGATATCAAAAGAAACCTATAATGGGTTGTTGGATAGAGATATAAGATTGTGAAAAAGATTTTCTCTCTCTCTCTCTCATATCATCCCACGTTAAAGTAATCTTCAAGAGTTGAAAGTTATCTTAATATTTTAATTAATTAATTAATTAATTAAAAAAAGATGATAGTTATTATTCTTAGAGTGTATAAGATTCATGAGAGAAAAATAACGTAGGATGATTGTCATCACCCATAAAGAGTTTTCTCCTTTGTTTTCACTATCTCATGAGTTGAGAATACAAAGTGAATAAAAAACTTAGTGTGTGATCTCAACCTAAATCAGAAATGCTCACTCGTTGTTCTTTATCATAATTTGAAGAACATTTGAAAAGATTTATGGTGATCAAAAGGATTTAGTAATTCAAAGGTGGTGTTGGCGGAGTTCAAGACATTCGATGAAAGGTCAATTTCTTAATCTTTTTATTATTTTTTATTATTAAATTAATTAATATGGATATGGATATCACCAAATAAATTTTTTAAGATATGCGATTTGGTCCTTATCTAGCTTCCACAAATATCTCAAAATTGTTTTGAGATAACTTTAATTTAATAAATAATTATTTAGATAATCTTTATATGATTGGGTAGGCACTCATGCATTATGATGTATGCTTTTAATATTTTCATGATGATGAATCTATGTGTGAATGGATTGATCGTAATTTTTCTAGTTTTATGGAATAAATTATGCATTTTTTTTGTTAATTAGATCAATCGTATATAAGATTTATGATGTTATTTTATTTATATTGAGAAAAAAGAGTCTTTATGTTTTTGAGAAAAGTTCTCAACAACAACAACAATAATAATAATAAATCAATACCTTAAAGAGTCTTATTTTATTGATTCGAAAAATTTGGATCAAATGTCCTATTTTATTGATCAAAAAAGTTTGGATCAAACGGATATAAGCATGCTTAACAATAGCATTCTGATGGGATTCAATGCATTAATACTATTCTTGTCTCATTATATTTTTCCACCAATGAATGTACTATTGCTAATCCATTTTTTTTATGGTGGAACCTAATGATGTTTATGATGGTTGTGATGTCTTATAGGATATTTAGCCATTACATTATAATATCATGATAAAAGTATAAAATGATTGATCTATAATGTCAAATTAGATTATTTGAATTATTGGACTGGTTTTTACTATTAATATTTTGGATTCCATGGAATTCGATCAAATTTTTTCATTTTACTTCTTATTAAATGTTTTTGTTATGTTGATAATAATTACATTGCCATGCATATTATATGACATTTTAGATTAAAAAAGTGCCTACCTATTTGTTGTATGTCATGCATTTAAGTGCATTATTATTTTATTTTTTACTAAAAAGATTTTAGTAAATTAAATTTAATGCACTTTGCAATAAATAATTTATAAATTAATTTAACAATTGTATTTGTAAAATTAATGTGCCAAATGTGAAGTTTTGAATTTAAGCGTAAAATTTTAAATTATCATATTTAACTTATTTTATTATTTTAAAATGTTTAAAATTATAAAATCTTAGTGATTTAAATTGTTTAAATTAACTAAGGACTTATGAAATAAGATTTGTTTTAAAAATAAAATATATTTTTACAAAATAATGAGTGGAAGGGGTAATATGACAATATAAGCCTTGGTCTCCATCGTTAGTACAACACTGTGAGTTATTAGTAGCGCCTCGAGATGCTTTGATTTTTTCTTCCTACAGAGGGTGTCTACTTATGGCAATAACAAGGTTGACTTTCATAAGATAGGATTTTTAAGATATATGTTAGAACTGACCTACCCTACGACGACAATTTCTTAGTTAAGTCTTAAAAATTTGATATGATGAGTCGCACTTATGAAGAAATAATTAAATTAGTTAATTATTTTCTTGATCAAAATTTAAGAAAATTAATGAGTATTTAAAATATAATATATTTTTGGAATACTTATTAATTAAAAAAAGTCTTATTTTAATTAGCAACTATTTGACCTACCCTACGATGGTACTTAGTTGTCGAGATTAAAATTTCTTAGGCCTTTAAAGTAAACATGTTTTTATGTATTTTAACATGTGTATTATGCATCATATTTACTTTACCTTAAATTATGTGATGATATTTATGTAATTATTATTAAAAATATTTTTTATTTTTTAGCAAATATGTCAAACCCGATTTTTTTATTTCTTGTATCTCAAGTTTTAACTAGTAAAATTTTTGTTAAGTGGAAAAGAAACATGAATATCCTTCTCATTAATGAAAACTACCACTATGTCCTTAAAGAGGATTGTCCTTCAGTGCCTCCAACTAATGCCTCCAAAGCTGTTACTGAAGAATACAACCACTGAGTTGTTACAAACAACAAGACCCACTGCTATTTGTTAGCAGCAATGAATGAGGTGCTTAGAACTAAGCACGAGGCCCTTGAAACTGCAAGAGAGATTATGAAATATCTGCCGTAGATGTTTGGATGCCCATCTGATCAAGCTCGCCACGAAGCTATAAAAGCCATTATGACTGGCAAAATGAAGAATGGTTCTTTTGTTCATGAGCAAGTCCTCAAAATGATCATCATTTCAATGAGGCTAAAATTAATGGAGCTAAAACTGATGAAAAGACTCAGGTTGGCATGATCCTAGAGACACTATCTTCCATTTTTCTCTAATTCAGGACTAATTACATTATGAATCATAAGAAGTGTAATCTGACTGAACTCCTGAATGAGCTACAAATTTATGAAACCCTTATAGATGATAAGAGTGGCAAGGCAAATGTTGCTAAAGCCAATACAACTGAGGAGAAGCCTTCTTTTTTAAAGAAAAAAGAAGAAGAGAATGTGGGAAAGCAAAAGAACAATAAGAAGAAGATCCGGACGAAAAAAGAAAAGGCTACTCAGCCTAAACCTAAAGGAAAGTATTTCCATTGTAATCAAGACGACCATTAGAAAAGGAACTATAAAAAGTACCTTGATGAGATGAAACTGAAAAAGAAACAAGGTAAATTAGATTTACTAGTCATGAAAACATGCTTAGTTGGGAATAATTTTACAAGCTGGATTATTGATTCAGGAGCATCTAACCATGTCTGTGTTTCTTTGCAAATGCTTAAGTCTGTCTAAGATCTTCAAGTGAAAGATTTCACGATGAGAGTTGGCAGTGGGGAAAAGGTGTCAGTGATAGCAGTAGGGACAATGCGACTATCATTTGCTAATAATAAATATTTTCTTTTAAACAATATTTATTATATTTTGGATTTCAAATAGAATTTGATTTCGGTGTCAAAGTTGCATGAACAATTTATTTTTATTTTTTTTAGTATTGATTTTGTTTCAATTTATAAGAATAGAATGAATATTTGTTCTGGTTATGTTGAAAATAGTCTATATTTTGTTAAACCAATTTTCAATAACTTACTTCAAACCGACCGAAATGTTTAAAGTTGTTGAACCAATCCCTAAAAGAAGAAAAGTTATGAATAACAATAATGACACGTATTTGTGGCATTTGAGATTTGGTCACATTAAAATAGATAGAATAAAAGGACTAGTGAAGAATGGTCCTTTAAGAGAGCTAAGAGTTGGCACTCTACCAGTCTGTGAATCTTGTCTAGAAGGAAAAATGATCAAAAGACCTTTTTAGCAAAAGATGAAAGAGCAAAAGCATCTTTAGAGATCATATATACTGATGTATGTGGGCCTTTGAATATCAAAGCTAGAGAGGACTATGAATATTTCATCACATTCATTATGATTATTCAAGATATGGATATGCATACTTGAAGCAAAGAAAATTCAAGGCCTTTGAAAAGTTTAAAGAATTCCATGCTGAAGTAGAAAAAGCTTAGTAAATCAATCAAAACTCTTCGATCTGATTGTGGAGGAGAGTACCTGAATTTAAGGACCATTTGATTGAGAATGAAATATTATCATAGCTCATGGCACCTCGACACCACAGCAAAATGGTGTAGCTTAAAAAAGAAACCGCACTTTGCTTGATATGATGAGATCAATGTTGAGCTATTCTTCTTTGCCTACCTCATTTTGGGGATATGTACTACAAACAGCTGTATACATTCTAAACTTAGTTTCATCTAAGTCCATCCCTAAGACTCCCTTAGAGTTATTGAACGATCGCAAACCTTGTTTGAGAAACATCCGCATATGGAGGTGTCCAGCCCATGTGCTGAAGGGAAAGACTGAAAAGTTAGAGCCTCGTTTAGAAGTATGCATGTTTGTAGGATACCCTAAGGGAACGAGAGAAGGTCTGTTTTATAGTACTTAAGATAACAAAGTATTTGTTTCGATAAATGCTACGTTTCTTGAGTACAACTATATGACAGAATTCAAACCTATAAGTAAAATAGTTATGGAAGAGTTGCTGGTTGATGAGATCAGCCCCATACAAACAAAAGTTGTTGAACAACAAAAAAGTTGAGACCACTACTCAAGATCAAACACAACTGCCACCATGACGCAGTGGGAGAAAATAAGATTGTCGATCCGCTAACGTCAAGATGGAGAAGCACAAGTTACAGTCACTGACGGCAGTGATGATGATCCATTGAAAAACAAGATGGCAATGGAGGATGTTGATCAAGAGAAATGGCAGGAAGCCATAAAACTCAAAATGGAGTCAATGTACTCCAATTTAGTCTGAAAACTTGTAGATCTATCAGAAGGCATGAAGCCTATTGAATGCAAATAGATCTATAAGAGAAAGAGAGGAACCGATGAAAAAGTAGAAACTTTCAATGCTAGGTTGGTGACAAAGGGTTTTATCCAAAAGGAAGGAGTAGACTATGAGGGTATTTTTTTATCAGTAACCATGCTAAAATTCATTCGGATTCTCTTATCCATTGTTGCTCATTATGATTATGAGATATGGAAAATGGATGTCAAGACGACGTTTTTGAACGGCCATCTTAAAGAGACTATTCATATGGTCCAACCAGAGGGTTTTGTGGTTAAAGGCCAAGAGCAGAAAGCCTGCAAATTGCAAAGGTCCATTTATGGGCTTAAGCAAGCTTCTTGTTGGCCCAGATGGCAACCCAAGAGGGGGGGGGGGGTGAATTGGGTTCTTAAAAATTTAAGTCTTTTTAACTTTAGTTGATTAGTTAGCAAAATGTGCAAGTGAGAGGCTAACTTTAATCAATACACAAGCAAATAATAAAGAGAGATAGAGAGAGAAAATATAGCACGGCAAACACAAGATAATTTTATAGTGGTTCGGTGCAACCAACACCTACGTCCACTCCCAAGATTCACTTGGGTCCACACTATAATCTCTTCGATTACAGCCGAGTTGTTTTACAAGTTCACAACTCAAACTTGTTGTTTTCCCGGGATCACAACGAACCCAGCCGGTTTTACACGGGCTCACCAGCACAAAACCCTACACGTTGTTTTTCACGGGCTCACAACTAACCCAACACAAGCACTCCGGCTTGCAACGAGGTATAATAACCTCCACTGATTCAATCCACTGATTGAATCAGCAAACAACCAAAATAACAGAGTTTAAATATAGAAACGCTCCCCTTGAGCAAATATACAAATAAAGTATAAAAAGGGTTAGAAAAGCCTGATAAGATTGCAGATGGTTGTGGCTTTGGCTTTCTTCCTTCTCCTCTTTAACTCCTCTTGAAGTATTGAATCAGGCCTCAGCAAGATTCTTGACCGTTTGAAAACTTTGGAGTTGAGATGAAGCTTTTTCTCCTTTTGTTGAATGTTGAAAATCCTTCGATTTGATCTTTGAAAAGCTTTTGGATTTTCTTTTGACTCTTGTGGATTGATGATCTGGAGCAGACGAAACTTCCTCTTTGATTTCACTCCTTTTGAATCACTCTATTTTGAACTAGAAGATTTTTCCAATAAAGCTCTGTTTTTCCCTCTTTTTGAAAGATAATCTCTCTTTTTCTTTTTTTTTTTTTTATTTTGATTTGAAAAGGCTCCTCTATTTATAGATTCTGCAAAGATATAGCCGTTAGAAACAAGAAAAATAGCCGTTATTCAAAAATTTACCGTTGAGCTGATGTGGCATCCAGAAAAAATCGCCCAGATTCCGTGGAGTCGGCTCGAGCACTGCGTGAGTCGGCTCGAACACTCGATTCCAGAAACACCTAACTTTCAAGGGTCGACTCGAGATATGCGGGAGTCGACTCGAGAAGTGCTCAAAAATGAGCCTCTCTGCCGTCTGAGTCGAGTCGGCTCGCACAGTCCATGAGTCGGCTCGCGAAGGTTCAGGGGTCGACTCTTGAAAACTCAAGTGTCGACTCAGGACAACATTGAAAAACAGACATTTGGGGAGTCGACTCGGAAACCCTTGAGTCGGCTCGGGAGCGATACAAAAATCAGAAAAATGTTCTGATAGACTTTAAAACTCGTCCCAAATAAATTTAAATATAAATGTGACTTGAATAGAATTGATTTGATCATCAATTCAAGACATTTTCCATTAAGTTATTGATTATCAAATGAGTAGTATAAGAATTCTTTTTGAAATCTCAAGTTTAATTCATGAAATCTCAAGTATAATCTCAAGTATAAAAATTCTTTTTGTTTTAATTGATTCAAGAACTCATTGAATGTAAACATTGATAGTTTATATTTTTCATTTTTAAATAAACTCATGGTATTTGATAAATAATTCATTGTTTCTATTAATATATCATGGCTTTTGGAAATCATCAAAATCAATAGAGTTGGGGCAATTATGTTTCAATAATTTCTCAACAATCTCCCCCTTTTTGATGATGACAAAAACATTGAGTATATGCATTATAAAATTAAAAAATTTATGATACCAAAATCAACTTTTGTGTTCATGGAAAGGCTCCCCCTCAATGAGGTAGCTCCCCCTATGAACCTCAATTTTATAATTCATTCAAAATTTTTCAAATTCAAAAACTTAAGCAAATAAACCTTTTTCTTTATGAAATTCAAATTATCTCTTCCCCTTATATGAAACATATATTTTCTTTTTCTTATTTAATTCTCTCCCCCTTATTTAATTAGGGCAATTAAAAGCATATAAGGTTTAAACAAATCTCTTCCTCTTAAATATGATGATGCATATACGATTAAATCATATAAATCTCTCCCCCTTTTTTGTAATCAACAAAAAGGTTGAGATGCATCAGAGCATCAACTTGATTAAATTCATTCGAATTCATTCAGCATCTAAGTTATCAATTGAGTATTGAGATATTCAAAATTATATCAAATTAAACATAAGCATTCAAGGATATTCAAAGGTACTCATAATTGAAATGAACATAACTTTTCTCATTACTTCAAAAGTATGTCAAATTACATCAAAATGTAACACAATCTCATTGTAATGAAATTAAACTAACTTAAATTCATCAAAGTTCAAATACAGTCATATTAAAGCAAAACTTCCTAGATACAATCTAGTAAGGAAATCTAGAAATACAAACTATGATAAGTATCAAAATCATTTGACACGCTTGAAAACTATACTCTTTAAGTGTCCAATCATTTCCATGATATCATCCTTTTGTGATTTGTTAAAGTCATTCATAGTTACTTGTATCTGATCAACTGCAGCATCAATATCTCTTCTTAACTGATTAGTTCTATCAAGATACACATTGGATCCATCAGCTATCCCTTGAAGTCTTTCAAATATCTTCTTAAGCTCAGCATTGAGTGAATCCACATGGGTACCAACAGAAAATGAAAGTAAGTCAAGTCTTGAAATGATGTCTTCCTTTAATTCTCTAATATCTTCTCTCAATTGACCAATTTCATCTTTTCTTTGATTATCAAATTCTGCAAACATAGCTCTAAGCTGACATAACTGCTCATCTGAAAATCTCACAGAAGAAGATGAAGTCTGAGGTGGAGGAGAATAATGCATGCTAGGTCCTGCCTCAGACGGTCCAGCAACAGAAGGTCCAGCCTCGACCTCAGCTCTAATGTCTTCAACTCTGTCCTCCTCAGCTCTAACATCTTCTTGACCTTTTCTTATCCAACTACCATTACTTTCTTGAAGCCCATGCGGTGAATAGTGGCCAATGAATAGTAGTCAGTATGTCTCAAATTTCTCCTGGGCTCACTATCACTAATTTCAATTCCTTGGCTTCTGAATAATTGTGTCAAGATCATGCCGTAGGGAAGACAGGATTTCCTCTTACTCCCACAATCAGCTATATACCATAATATCATAATGGGTAAGTTGATTGGCTTGCCTGAAACTACAGCATCCATAACAAAGATATCCCTCTCAGACACGTAGTCAAAACGGCCTGTCTTAGGGAAAAGAATCCTGCTGCAGATGTTATGAAGCAATCTCAAGTCCAGTGGCAGCTGATTGGCAAAAACTTCTTCAAATCCCTCAAAATTTCTATTCAATAATCTTGTGAGGGCAGGTGACCTATCCTCTGGGTCAAAAGTGGAAGGTCCTGATAGGGGTAAGTCCAATAATTTAGAGAGAATGATGGCAGTGACATTCAAACCAACTCCTCTAACAATGCTGACCAATCCATTGTCCCCTCTAGTCAAATTTTTATAAAACTCTTTAACTAATGCTGGGTATGTAGGACAGTCTAAGGAGCATATCTTTTCAAATCCCATTTCCTTCAACTGTGACCCTACAAGCAATCCCTCTCTCAAACAAATCAAAGTCAAACTTCCTTCCTGTAGTAATGACTCTACTCGCAAGGTGATCTACCTGAGGAGTAGTGGCAGTAGGAGCAGGCGAGTCGTCCGAAGAGGAAGAGGCGAAGAGTCCGGAGTCGGCTCGCGAACGGGTCGACGCACGGTCTTCTTTCTTTTCATCCCGGCACCGCTACTACTAGCACCACGGGTTTTGGGGGCCATTGAATCAAAGTGGAATGATTGTTTAAGGATTTTGGAAGATTTTGGAAGGTTTGAAGGGTTTTGGAGGGTTTTGAAAATGATTTGGAATGATTAGAATCGATCGATGGGTCGGCTCGTGCCCTAATAAAGCGATTTGGGACCACGTCGAGTCGACTCGCGCAAAGCATAGAGTCGGCTCGGGTAAGTCACAGAGCGCAGACTCGATCTCGAGTCGACTCGCTCAGAGAAGGGGTCGACTCCTGAGTTTCAGCAGAAACTCGAGTCGACTCCGATACTCTCGAGTCGGCTCCGAAACCATTTCAGAGTAAAAAATCAAATTTTTCAGAGTGTCTGAAATGAACCCGGATTTGATCTTTGAGTATGATTAAAAATCATGGATTTTGATAGATCAAATTGATATGAGTTCTAGATAAAATTTCCTTAAGATTTTGAGAAATTGAAAGAACTCTAGATATATTTCCTTAGAGGTTTCAAAATCTATCCAAAAGGGTTACAAATTCCTAACTCTCCTCTAAGATAACAAAATCTTTCTTCGCTTAAAGGTTTTGTAAAGATGTCAGCTAGTTGTTCTTCAGTGTTTACATAATCTAAACAAATTTCATCATTAGCTACATGTTCCCTTATAAAATGATATCTAATTTCTATGTGTTTTGTCCTTGAGTGTTGAATCGGATTTTTAGTTAAATTGATTGCGCTAGTGTTATCACATCTTATGGGTGTTTTATCAAGTGTGATACCATAGTCTTCAAGTTGTCGCTTAATCCATAGGATTTGCGCACAGCAACTTCCAGCTGCTACATATTCAGCTTCAGTAGTTGATAATGCAACTGAATTTTGCTTTTTGCTAAACCATGTGATTAAGTTACTTCCTAAGAAATGGCATGCACCACTTGTGCTTTTTCTATCTAGTTTACATCCAGCATAATCAGAATCCGAATATGCAATTAGGTTTAAAGTTGAGTCTCTAGAATACCATAAACCTACATTTTTCGTTCCATTTAAGTATCTTAAAATTCTTTTAACAGCTATTAAATGTGATTCTTTAGGTTCAGATTGAAATCTAGCACATAAACATACTGAAAACATAATATCTGGTCTACTTGCTGTTAAATAAAGAAGGGATCCGATAATACCTCGATAATACTTTTGATCAACCTTCTTACCTTCTTCATCTTTGTCCAGCTTGCATGAAGGACTCATTGGAGTTCCGAGGGGTTTCATTGTTTCCATACCAAACTTTTTGAGTAGTTCTCTTGTGTATTTGGTTTGGTTGATAAAGATTCCCTCCTTGCATTGTTTGATTTGGAGTCCAAGGAAGAAGTTGAGTTCTCCCATCATGCTCATCTCGAATTCTCCCTGCATCAACTTTGCAAATTCTTGACAAAGAGAATCGTTAGTAGCACCAAAAATAATGTCATCTACGTATATTTGTACTACAAGCAAATCTTTATTTTTTCTTTTCAAAAATAGTGTTTTATCAACATTACCTCTTGTAAAATCATTTTCTATTAAGAATTTACTTAACCTATCATACCAAGCTCTAGGTGCTTGTTTCAAACCATATAAAGCTTTGTGCAATTTAAAAACGTGATTTGAAATTCATGATCTTCAAAACCTGGTGGTTGTTCTACATACACTCTTCATTTATAAATCCATTTAAAAATGCGCTTTTAACATCCATTTGAAATAAGTTAAAATTCATGTGACATGCAAATGCAAGTAACAATCTAATGGCTTCTAATCTAGCTACAGGTGCAAAGGTTTCATCAAAATCAAT
Organism: Calamus simplicifolius; assembly: GCA_900491605.1. Classification (NCBI taxonomy): domain Eukaryota; kingdom Viridiplantae; phylum Streptophyta; class Magnoliopsida; order Arecales; family Arecaceae; genus Calamus; species Calamus simplicifolius. The sequence continues at coordinate 575,447 of UESW01004645.1, read as the reverse complement.
ACCTTCCTCTTGATTATATCCTTTTGCAACTAATCTAGCTTTGTTTCTAATTACTATGCCATTTTCATCTAATTTATTTCTAAAAACCCATTTTGATCCTATTACTGAATGATTTTTAGGTCTTTCAACTAGTGTCCAAACATTATTTCTAGTAAATTGATTTAGTTCTTCTTGCATTGCTATCATCCAATTATTATCTTTTCGGCTTCTTCAATAGTTTTAGGTTCATTTGAGAGACAAATGCAAGATGATTACTAATATTTCTCATAAATGATCTAGTTCTTATTCCTTGAGAAGGATCACCTATAATCAATTCCTTAGGATGACTATAAGCATATCTCCAATCTCTTGGAAGATCTATATCATTATGATCATTATTAACATCATCGACCTTATGTGAATCATCATCTTTAGCCTCTTGTTCATGATCAGAAGATACTTCAATATTAAGTTTTTCAAGATCTTTTTCAATTATGTTTGTATCTTCCTCATCATCAATCTTTTCAGATCCAGTTGCTAAAGATTCATCAAAAACTACATGTATGGATTCTTCTACTATTAAGGTTTTCTTGTTAAAGATTCTATATGCCTTACTAGTCGTTGAATAACCTAGAAAAATTCCTTCATCAGATTTAGCATCAAATTTTCCTAAGTTGTTTTTACCATTATTATGAATGAAACATTTACATCCAAATGCATGAAAGTATTTTATATTTGGTTTTCTTTCATTCCATAATTCATAAGGTGTTTTCTTTAATATTGGTCTTATTAATGCTCTATTTAAGATGTAACATGCTGTGTTAATTGCTTCCGCCCAAAAATACTTTGGTAAGTTGCTTTCGCATAGCATGGTACGGGCCATGTCTTCTAAGGTTCTATTTTTTCTTTCAACTACACCGTTTTGTTGTGGAGTCCTAGGGGCTGAAAAGTTATGATTAATTCCATTTTCAGAACAAAAACTTTCAAATAAGTGATTTTCAAATTCAGTTCCATGATCACTTCTTAGAGACACTATGGTAGTGTTTTTCTCATTTGTGACTTTCTTGAAGAATTTCAGAAATATCGAGAAAGTCTCATCTTTGTGAGCTAAAAACATCACCCAAGTGTACCTAGAGTAATCATCTACAATCACTAAACCATATTTCTTTCCTCCTAGACTTGTGGTTCTAGTTGGTCCGAAAAGATCCATGTGAAGTAGCTCTAGAGGCCTAGAAGTTGAAACAGTGTTTTTAGATTTGAAAGAACTTCTAGTTTGTTTTCCAAATTGACATGCATCACAGATTTTGTTATTTTCAAAATCTAACTTAGGTAAACCTTTAACTAAATCCATTTAATTAGTTTTGAAATAAGGTGTGTGCTTGCATGACCTAATCTACGATGCCATAACCATCCAATATCATTTATGTTAGCATTGTCAGCAATTAGGCAATGACTACTTTCAGATAATTTGTCTAAGTCAACTAAGTACACATTGCCATGTCTATAACCAGTAAAAACAATGCTATCATTAATGGAATCAGATACTATGCAAATAGAAGATTTAAATGAAACATTAAAGTTCTTATCACATAGTTGGCTTATACTAATTAAATTGTGCTTTAAACCATCAACATAAAGTACATTATCAATAAATATAGATGGAGTTATGCGAACTTTACCAAGGCCCATAATTTGACCTTTACCGTTATCGCCAAACGTCACAACTCCACCTTTCTTTTCTTCTAGGGTGATGAATTCATCTTTGTCACCCGTCATATGTCTTGAGCAGCCACTATCAAGATACCACTTTTTCTTTGATCTTTTGGCTACAAGACATTCCTGCAATATAATCAAACTTTATGTTTAGGTACCCAAGCTTTCTTGGGTCCTTCATGGTTAGTAGCAACAAAAATTGTTCCTTTCGGAACCCATATTTTCTTTGCTTTAACATTTAACTTGTTGTTATTATTTAATGTTTTGCATTCAAATGATTTATGACCTTTTTCATTGCATTTAAAACAAGTTATATTACTTTGATTGGCTTTTACAAAAATATTCTTTAAAGATTTTTGTTTCCTATACGTATTATAACCTAGGCCAGCTTTATCGAAAACAGCTTTTTGATTATCTAAAATCATGTTTAGTTTAGTTGAACTTAAGGTGAATTTCTCAACAATGTCTTTATATTTTATAACTTCTTTCTTTAATGAATCATTGTCTTTAACTTGCTGTTCTTTTTCTAAAGCTAAGGTTTCTAATTGATCTTTTAAATCTTTTGTTGAGTTTTTAGTTTCAGATTTCAACAAATCTATTTCTTGATTAAAATTATCTCTTTCTTTGCTAAGTTCTTCTTTTTCATTAGTTAAGTTCTTAACTTCTAAAGCTAATTCATTTTTACTTTTAGCTAAGCTAATATTGTCATTTTTCAAAAACTTATACTTCTTTTTCAAAGATTTAAAATCAATCATAAGTTCATTGAAAGCCTCAAACATTTCATCAAAAGTGAATTCATCATTTGAGTTTTCAGAACTTACCTCATTGTCGTTGTCGTCGTTGTTGGCCATGAAGCAGATATTGGCAACTTCCTTTTGTTCTTCTTCTTCCGACGAGGAAGATTCATCAGACCATGTTGCCATGTATGCTTTCTTCTTTTTCTTGTAGGCCTTTTTCAGCAAAGGACAATCATATCTAAAGTGCCCTGGCTTTTTACACTCATAACATACTAAGGGCTCTTTCTCTTTTTCTTTCTCCTTGTCCTTTTTCTTATCTTTTTCTCCATCAATTCTTGCTCCAAATTTCTTTTTATGGAAGGGCCTTTTTCTCATAAACTTTCTGAATTTTTTGGCCAAGAGAGCAGTTTCATCATCATCTTCATCATTACTTTCACTGCTGCTCTCTTCCATTTCTGCAGTTTTGAGGGCAAGTGTTTTCTTTCTTTTTGTTTCCTCCTCAACATGCTGCTTCATTGTCAGCTCGTGGGTCATTAGGGATCCTAGAAGCTCCTCTAAAGGTAATGCATTGAGGTCCTTTGCTTCTTGGATAGCAGTGACTTTCGCTTCCCACGATCTTGGTAGTGACCTAAGAATTTTGCGCACAAGGTCAGCATTAGAATAAATTCTACCAAGACTCTTTAAACCATTCACAATATCAGTGAATCTAGTGAACATGCATGTGATGGTTTCAGTTTGTTCCATTGTAAACAATTCATATTTATGAACCAAAATGTTTATTTTTGATTCCTTAACTTGGTTTGTTCCTTCATGTGTTATTTCCAACCTATCCCAAATTTCTTTTGCGGAATTACATGTTGAGATTCGGTTGAATTCATTAGAGTCTAAGGAACAATATAAAATGTTAATGGCTTTAGCATTTAATTGAGCCATTCTTCTATCATTATCATTCCAATCCCTTTCGGGCTTAGGAACAAGAATGCCTTCAACTAAGTGTGTGGGTGTACTAGGTCCATTAGTTATTACTCCCCACAATTCATAGTCAGAAGCTTGAATGAATATTCTCATTCTTGCTTTCCAATATGAATAGTTGGTTCCATTAAATAAAGGAGGTCGATTCGTAGAATGACCTTCAGCAAAACATGAACCACTTTGTGTTGCCATAAGGATCTTTAGCCCTTGATCGTGAGATCAAATTCTAAATGAGCACTTGCTCTGATACCAATTGTTGGCCCAGATGGCAACCCAAGAGGGGGGGGGAATTGGGTTCTTAAAAATTTAAGTCTTTTTAACTTTAGTTGATTAGTTAGCAAAATGTGCAAGTGAGAGGCTAACTTTAATCAATACACAAGCAAATAATAAAGAGAGATAGAGAGAGAGAAAATATAGCACGGCAAACACAAGATAATTTTATAGTGGTTCGGTGCAACCAACACCTACGTCCACTCCCAAGATTCACTTGGGTCCACACTATAATCTCTTCGATTACAGCCGAGTTGTTTTACAAGTTCACAACTCAAACTTGTTGTTTTCCCGGGATCACAACGAACCCAGCCGGTTTTACACGGGCTCACCAGCACAAAACCCTACACGTTGTTTTTCACGGGCTCACAACTAACCCAACACAAGCACTCCGGCTTGCAACGAGGTATAATAACCTCCACTGATTCAATCCACTGATTGAATCAGCAAACAACCAAAATAACAGAGTTTAAATATAGAAACGCTCCCCTTGAGCAAATATACAAATAAAGTATAAAAAGGGTTAGAAAAGCCTGATAAGATTGCAGATGGTTGTGGCTTTGGCTTTCTTCCTTCTCCTCTTTAACTCCTCTTGAAGTATTGAATCAGGCCTCAGCAAGATTCTTGACCGTTTGAAAACTTTGGAGTTGAGATGAAGCTTTTTCTCCTTTTGTTGAATGTTGAAAATCCTTCGATTTGATCTTTGAAAAGCTTTTGGATTTTCTTTTGACTCTTGTGGATTGATGATCTGGAGCAGACGAAACTTCCTCTTTGATTTCACTCCTTTTGAATCACTCTATTTTGAACTAGAAGATTTTTCCAATAAAGCTCTGTTTTTCCCTCTTTTTGGATAAGGCAGTAATCTCTCTCTTTTTTTTTTGTATTTTTGATTTGAAATAGGCTCCTCTATTTATAGATTCTGCAAAGATATAGCCGTTAGAAACATAGAAAAATAGCCGTTATTCAAAAATATTACCGTTAGAGCTGATGTGGCATCCAGAAAAAATCGCATCCAGATTCCGTGGAGTCGGCTCGAGCACTGCGTGAGTCGGCTCGAACACTCGATTCCAGAAACACCTAACTTTCAAGGGTCGACTCGAGATATGCGGGGAGTCGACTCGAGAAGTGCTCAAAAATGAGCCTCTCTGCCATCTAGTCGAGTCGGCTCGCACAGTCCATGAGTCGGCTCGCGAAGGTTCAGGGGTCGACTCTTGAAAACTCAAGTGTCGACTCAGGACAACATTAAAAAATAGACATTTGGGGAGTCGACTCGGAAACCCTTGAGTCGGCTCGGGAGCGATACAAAAATCAGAAAAATGTTCTGATAGACTTTAAAACTCGTCCCAAATAAATTTAAATATAAATGTGACTTGAATAGAATTGATTTGATCATCAATTTAAGACATTTTCCATTAAGTTATTGATTATCAAATGAGTAGTATAAGAATTCTTTTTGAAATCTCAAGTTTAATTCATGAAATCTCAAGTATAATCTCAAGTATAAAAATTCTTTTTGTTTTAATTGATTCAAGAACTCATTGAATGTAAACATTGATAGTTTATATTTTTCATTTTTAAATAAACTCATGGTATTTGATAAATAATTCATTGTTTTTATTAATATATTCATGGCTTTTGGAAATCATCAAAATCAATAGAGTTGGGGCAATTATGTTTCAATAATTTCTCAACACTTCTAATCTTGGAACATCAGATTTAATGAAGCCATAAAATCTTATGGTTTTGAACAAAATTTAAGTGAACCTTGTGTCCATAAACAAATGGATGGAAATAAAGTAATCTTCTTAGTTCTTTATGATGTAAGATCTCTATCCAAAGTAAAAGAACTAGTTAGCCAGCCAATTCCAAATGAAGGATTTGAAAGAAGCAAGCTACATTCTTGGCATCCAAATTATACAGGATCACAAGAATAGGCTTTTGGCATTGTCTTAGGCATCGTATATTGATAAGATGCTTGTCAGATTTGCAATGCAAAACTCCAAGAAATGTAATTTACCTACTCGATAGGCAGTTTATCTTTCTAAAAAGTAGTGTCCTAAAATACCACAAAGGAAGGAAGATATGAGATGAATTTTCTATGCTTGGTAGTTGGCAGTCTGATGTATACAATATTGTATATAAGACCCGATATATGCTTTACAGTGGGAGTGGTTAGCCAATACCAGTCAAACCCAGGATTGGATCACTAGGTTGCGGTCAAGCATATTCTCAAATATCTGAGAAGGATGAGAAACTATATGCTGGCATATTTTGGTAGGAATTTGATTTCTATTGGATATACAGATTCTGATTTTTAATCAGATAGAGACTTTCAGAAGTCTATCTCTGGAGCGGTGTTCACTTTGGGAGGAGGAGCTATTATATGGAGAAGCATTAAGCAAACTTGCATTGCTAACTCCACCATGAAGGCTGAATATAGCAGCTTATGAAGCAGCTAAAGAGATAGTCTGGCTTTACAAATTCTTGAAAGATCTAAAAGTTATTCCAAATATGAATGAATCAATTAGACTCTATTGTAATAACAGTGGAGCGGTAGCCAATGCCAAGGAACCCAGAACCACCATAAAAGAAAGCATATAGAGAGAAAATTTTATCTTGTGTGAGATTGTTAGTAGAGGAGACGTTTCAATTGAGAAGATCGCATCTGCGAATAATATAGCTAATCCGTTCATTAATACATTACCGGCTCGAGGTTTTGAGCTACATCTTGAAGGATGGCACTTATCTCATTTTCTTTAGGGCAAGTGAAGATTGTTGGGATATGTGCCCATAAACAAATGAGATTTATTAATAATATTAAAAATTAAAAAAAATTAATATTATTTTTGCATGCATGTTTTGATGCTTTATAAATATCAAAATCCTTGATTATTTAAATGTAACTTTAAATTTTATATAAGTGTTATATACAGAGGATAATATTTAAAGTAAAATAATAAATCTATCTGTAATTATAAATTAAAGTTAAAATCTTTAATTTATAATTACTAGCGCAATTCATTACATTCTGAATGAATGATCTTATTTAGATTGTTAATAATGAGATTATTGGAATGAAAGCACTTTATGAATCTCTAATAAATTTTATTATTAAAATAGAGCATTCAAATTAATCAATGATGGTCATATATGAATCGATCTTAATTCTGAGTAATTAATAGACTCCTATTTATTGTATTATATTTTTGATATACCGAATAATGACACAAAAACATAGTATCAAATTCTTGGTATATTAAAAATATAATAACATAAGTAGCTAAAAATATTAATGTACAAGATAAAATCTATTTTTTAGTAAAGAAGTCCGATGGACGGTTCCCATAAGTATTGATCGAGGCTTGAATAATAAGAGTACTTTTATAATTAGATCATAAATATATTATTCATTATAGAATCAATGGTACTTATGGAGAAAGATATAATTTAAAGAGGTTAATAAAAAATACCTAACTTTAATTATGAACCATTTATGGATGATTGATTTATATATCTGACTATATTAATGGACAATTTAAATCCTTTTGAATATAATTGATTTTATAATTTTGAGAGTGCAGTCTCAAATTTTTAGTGAAGTAATTTAGAATTAATAATTTTATATTTTAATTAAGATGTTAATTGAATGTCAAAATTATTGAAGCTTAAAATTATAATGTCCATAGTTCCTCTAGATGGCTCATTAAATTATGTGAACTTTATGATATATTGGGTTGAGTTATTAATTTAGAATTAAGAATTTTAAATTAATTTTTACATATAAATTAATTAGATTAATTTTTATTTTAAATAATATAATTATTTAAAAATAAATTTAAAATTATTTTAAATTAAAAATTATATGGTGTGCTAGGGAATACATCGTAGGCGTGTTCCACAAGAAGTGTTTATGTGAAAGTTATTTTGTTGTTGAAGAAATATATGAGATTATCGGAGATATTTTCTCTCTTCAATATCATCCCACGATAAAAATATCAAAAGAAACCAACAATGGATTGTTGGATAGAGATATGGGATTGTAAAAAATATTTTCTTTCTCTCGCACATCACCCCATGTTAAAGTAATCTTCAAGAGTTAAAAGTTATCTTAATATTTTAATTAATGAATGAATTAATTAAAAGGGATGGTAGTTATTATTCTCACAGTATAAGATTTATGAGAGAAAAATAACGTAGGATGATTGTCATCACCTACAGAGAGTTTTCTCCTTCGTCTTTACTTTATCTCATGAGTTGAGAATACAAAGTGAATAAAAACTCAATTGTGTGATCTCAACCTAAATCAAAAATGCTCACTCGTTCGTGTTCATCATAATTTAGAGAACATTTGAAAAGATCCATGGTGATTAAAAGGATTTGGTAATTCCAAGGTGGTGTTGGCGGAGTTCAAGACATTCGACAAAAACATCATCGTTAAATGGTAGTAAGTACTACATTATGTTTATCGATGATTATATCAGATTTTTTGAATTTATTTTCTTAAATCTAAATCTGAGGTTGCTAATATATTCTAAAAATATAAAGTATTGGTGGAGAATCAAAGTGGTTGAAGGATGCAAAAGATAAGATCTGACAATGGAACGGAATACACAAATAAAGTCTTTGACAAATTCTATGAAGAAGTTGGTATTGAGCACCAACTTATAGCACCTTACACCCCGTAACAGAATGGAGTAAGTGAGAGAAAAAAATCAAACTATTATGGAGATGGTGAGGTGTATGATGTATGAGAAAGATTTGCCAAAAAAAATATAGGCAAAAGCTGTAAACACTACTATTTTCTTGTTAAATAGGCTGTCAACTAGAGCTTTGCAGAAAAAAACTTCATTTGAAGCTTGGTTTGGTTATAAATTTAATTTACGGAATCTAAGAACTTTTGATTATATCTGTTTTTCTTATGTGCCACAAGTAAAGAGAGACAAACTTAATAAGAAGGCAGAACTGGGAGTCTTCATTGGATATAGCAACTCTCTAAGGCTCAAAATGAAAAAGTTTTTATAAGCAAAGACATCAAGTTTATGGAGGATAGAAAATGAAATTGGGATGAGTCAATAAAGAAACAATTGTTAGAGATTTCTAAATATTTTAATGATGACATAGATGATGTTCCAGTAAGAGGTATAAGGTCCTTATCTGATATTTATGCTAGAAGCAATGTTATTTTTGAACCTATAGAATTTGAAGAGGCTGAGAAGGATGACAAGTGGATTGAAGCAATGAAAGAGGAGCTCAAAATGATAAAAAAGAGCGATACTTGGGTGCTTGTAGATAGACCACTTTACAAAAAGCCATTGGAGTAAAATGGATTTATAGAACAAAACTTAATGTAAATGGTTCTATAATAAATATAAAGCTATATTGGTTGTAATGGGATATAGTCAAGTATTTGATATAGATTTTTTCAGAGACATTTACTTTAGTAGCATGCTTAGATATATTTCGGATGTTACTAGCCTCAGCAACTCAAAAAGGATAAAAGATTTATTAGTTAGATGTAAAATTAGCTTTCTTAAATGGTTATCTTCAAAAGAAGATTTATGTAGAGCAGTCCGAGGGTTTCCAAGTCATGGGACAGGAGGAGAAAGTCTACTTGCTGAAGAAGGCCTTATTTGACCTTAAACATGTCCTAGGGCCTCGTACAACAAGATTGATGAACATCTTCAAAGTTTTGGATTTATCAAATGTCCAAGTGAAGCTACACTGTATGTAAAAGGAGCAGATGCTAACTTAATTATAATTTCTATTTATGTTGATGATTTTCTTGTAACAGGTAGCAACGAGAAACTGATAGAGATTTTAAAGCAAAATGCTCAAATAATTTGAAATGACGGACCTTGGTTTGATATCCTACTTTCTGAGAATGAAAATGAAGTAGGATTGTGATGAGTTTTCATAAGCCAAAATAAGTATGCAAAGGAAATAATCAAGAAATTTCATATCAAAGACTGTAAAAGCGCCACCACACCTATGAATCAGAAAGAAAAATTCAGCAAGGATGATGAAGGAAAAAAAAATGATGCAACAATACAGGAGACTGATTGGGTTCTTGATGTATCTTATAGCTACCAAACCGAACATAATGTTTTCAGTAAGTTTACTCTCAAGATTCATTCATTGTGCTAGTGAAGTGCATTTTCAAGCTACCAAAAGGATTGTAAGTTATATCAAGGGTACAGTAAATTATTCTAATAGCGATTGGGCAGGTTCAGTTGATGATATGAGAAGTACAATAAGATACTATTTTAGCTTTGAATCAGGAATATTTACATGATCCTCAAGGAAGTAAGATATGATAGCTTAAAGTACAGTAGAAGCTGAATACGTAGCAACCAATGCCATAGTAAATAGCTGTTTGGATTAGGAAAATACTTGCTGACTTATATATAAAGCAAAATGAGTCAACACAGATATATGTAGATAACCAAGCTGCAATTGCAATTGCAAATGATCCTGTTTTGCAAGGCAAAACTAAGCATTTCAAGATCAAATTGTTTCCCTTAATTAAGAGAAGAACAAAAGAATAAAGAAATCAAGCTATTGTATTGCAAGATAGAGGATCAGATTGCAGATGCTCTAACTAAGGTTCTACCAAAAATTAGATTTAAAATTTTAAGAAGCAGATTAAGCCTTTACAACTACTAAGGCAAGGAGGAGTGTTGAAAACGGGCCTTTGGTTGCAAAAATTATGGTAGAATAATCAGTCAACAACCAGATCTTTAGGATATAATCGATCAATAACCAAAATCTTTAGGTTTTTTTTTTGTTGTTGCATATTTCTATTATGGCTTGATATCAAGAATCAAATCTTAATATTATAATATGTTAGAGATAATTCTAATTATTATTTTTTATTTGCTTTCTGTTATATTTTAGCTCTATATAAAGAGCAATACAATGAATAAATTAATGTGTGCTCAGATATAAAGCTCTTTTCTTCTCTTTTTTTGTTAAATACTTTTCTATCTTCTTCCTTGCAAACCAACGATAGCTAAATCAAGATTATATAGTTTTGATTATATGTTACATAACAACAGAAACAAATAAATGATTTATTTTTATATTCCATGAAATTTATTTTTCATATAAGTCTCATACTATAAAATTACAAAACTATATAAACATGTGTCATCAAAACTAATGCATCATTATTGAAGCCTCAAGTCAAAAAAATATTAATCCAACAAAACAACTAAACTTTTCCCCTATCTTAAAATCTCTATTCAGCTTGATCTAATCTGATTAACATGGCTAAATGACACTCAACCGGAATGTACTTTTAGATGGGATTGAGTTAGGTCAGGTTATGAAATTCCAATACGAGGTCAAGAAGTCAAAATTGGGAGATATTAATGATGTTGGGTTAGTGTTAGGCTTCATCTTGATCTGACCCACTTGATCAGTTTTAGCCCTATTGCTAATCAAATCTTCTACATGGCATTCAAAGTTCTGACTTTTATAAGGCATTTCTACAGTTGGGTTATTTGCATCACATTACCTCCAAACAAGATCAATATGACATTGATTATTTTGCCTTGGAAATAACCTAGTCAACAAATAATTTGGCATCACATTAGCATACTCCTGGAGGAAGGGTTTAAATATTCCAAGTGTTACTAAGATTTTCTTACCTATTCTACTTTATCTATAAAACATATTGTTCCTCTAGTATATAATTTGTCACAATTCATGCTAGTATGTATTTAATCTCACATCATTTATGCATCCAATATATCTTAGGTACTTATATAGGTTTAAGAAACTAAATAATGTCTTTCAGCATAACTCTTTGGGTGGAGTCATATAATTAGAGCAAACCTAGCCTATGTAGATTAGGGGATAATATTGCAAATAAGATAATAATATTTGTGATGAATTTAGATTTAGATTTGAATTCTTAGTTTAATAAGTATACCAAAACTTATGTGAAAGCCTACATATATTTAGTCCCATATCAGTTGTGGATTAGATAGATCTCATGTACTTATATAGTCAACAAATCTAAAAAATACTTTTTAATTGACTTTTTTAGGTAGTATCATGAATTGTTATAAATGCTATCAGAGCAAACCTAATCTCATGGTGTTTGAGATATGATTTGATAGGATTTGAAAACTTTTAAGCTTAATAAGGACACTAGGGATTAAAAAAGCAAATTATGTGAAAGTATGTATTGATGCACATTTAGTATCTTACTAATTATGCAACTGGTTCCTCATATTCAATGTGCTTGGAATCGCTATCCATCTTAGATAATCTCAAATTCACTTTCATGCAAACCTTCACAATGTATATTTATTCTTGCAATCATGATGGATCACTTTCAAAATCATATGAGCTTATATGGTGTCGGACTAGATTTATCTTCAACTTCATTTGTCCCCAAACTTCATTGTCTATGGTAAAGAAAACTTCCTATAAACAACTCATAAAATATGGATGGTTTTGTGATTCCATCAATTGTCCATGTCTTTATTATCTTCCAAGACCTCACCATCCCAACTTCAACTAGTCTCATCATTCTTAGCATGCGACATTAAAGTATAGGTCTGTCTACTCTACTACACCATCTTTCAAAAAAAAAAAAAGATGATTTAACAAAACCGAACTTTCAATAATTAATGCATTCCACTATGCTAGTGTTTGAAAGTTTTGTTGATTTAATCAAGATTTGTTGCTACTATAGAAGAATTAGAATATTTTATTATTGATTATCTCATCTTTGTCCAACAAAGTTTTAAGTTTTGGCCAAATTCAATTCATTATAGACAAAACAGAACGAAAACCAACTCCCAATTTTAGGTTTCGAGTAACTTCAATTAGTTTTAGCTTAAACTAACCAAAACTAATTACAATCACCTTTCTATATATGCTATTATATTAGCATATGCTATTATATCATATTCATTTTCCCATTTATTTACTTTAATATCCATTTAGATCTTAATTCCATTGATGTAAAAAATATGACTTTTGCGCATACTTAGTCCCAATCTTCAAACAAGGAGGAGTATTGCAGTTCGTTGAAAGCCAACATAAAATTATAATGAAATCCTATGAATATAAACCTGCTAAAGAAAATTATTGGAGCATCCACTATTTATGACATGCTATGTTAGACTCAGATGCAGTCAAAAGTTTGCAAGGGTTAGTGTGATGCATCGCATCGATCACTACAAGAAATAATGAAATAGCGACGCAAATTTAGCGACGCCAATTGCGTCGCTAAATTGTGACCACTTTGCGACGCCTTTGTGACAACAAAATATTGCGACGCATTAGCGACTCATTAGCGACTCAATTAACCAAAAAATTAAAAAAAATTATATTTTTAATATTGCGACGTAAATATTGCGTCGCAATATTTTTAAATTAATTTTTTATAAAATATAAATATCGATAAAAATATTGCGACGCAATGTTTTTAGCAGAATTAAAAAAATTAAATTTTTAATATTGCGACGCAAATATTGCATCGCAATATTTTTAAATTAATTTTTTATGAAATATAAATATTAATAAAAATATTGCAACGCAATATTTGAGTCGCAATATTTTTAGCAGAATTAAATATTTTACATTTTTAATATTGTGACGCAAATATTGCGTCGCAATATTTTTAAATTAATTTTTTATGAAATATAAATATCAATAAAAATATTGCGAC